>JAEBDU010000046.1:308960-477750 GCA_016802625.1 Heliconius numata | reverse complement strand
AAATAGCATAATTAATTAAAATTGCTATTATGTGTTAGTTGGAGGTTAGGGCTGTACATTGTTGGTCCTTTCGAATATGGCGCTCTAGCATCACAATAATCATCTATTGGCACAGCTTTGGCTATGACTACATATGATGATACGCTGTACTGCCAGGTGTTGAAGGTTATGATGACGGAAGACAGACGGTAGTTGAATCTGACTTTGGGCTGCGAGATGAAATCGTTGACTTCCACACGTACATAAGTCAATCTTGAGCATATTGGCACCTAGATGTTTAAAAAAAAATAATAATTTAATTTTTCTATTTATCGGTTAGAACGTGAATGGATAATCGTAAATTATATATAATTAGGTAATGTTTAATTATAGGTATATCAATAACTAGCGGCTCGCTCGCGGTTTCACCCGCGTGAACTATGTTATTATTAATTTCTGTCTCCATGACTACGTCCTAGTGACGTCTATGCAAAATTTGAGACTCCTAGCAATTGTAGTAACGAAGTTTCATACAAAGTTTCGACCCCAAAAACAACCCCTTAGAAATCGAATATTGCAAATTCCCGTCTTAGCGAGCACCTACGTCCTATAAGTAATTCCCATGCAAAATTTGAGATTCCTAGCACTTGTAGTTTCTGAGATTTCGTGATGAGTGAGTGACCTTTCGATTTTATATATATAGATACGAAGAAAATATTATTTTTCAACGTATTATGGGTTGATTTTTTAGAGATGGTGGTTCAAGATTTTGCCCGCATAGCAGGATAAATCAAATTCAAAGTATTCTTCATTTTAATAAACTTTTGATTTAAATAAACTTTTGCAAGCACTTTATTTTGAAAGGCAGTTCTACTACGATGAGCTGGCAAAAAACTCTTCAGACCAGTTCCCACTTACCGCCTGGATTCGAGACATTATTTCTTTGAGAACCAAAATTCAACACCACGCACGAGATAGAATACTCAACCATCGCGCTGAATTCGGGTGCCTTCCAACATTTACATATTATAAAAATGAAAAGACATACCACTACAGGAACTGTTACACTCTTCTCAAATAAACCAATGCGTCCAGATTGAGCGAAAGCTACAACACCGCGGTCGAAACCTACAATATTTTTCATGTTTATAAGGAATAGGTTACCTATTATTTGATTATGTTTAATTAAAATTACTTTATTTTATTTCAGTTTCATGCTGTATCCCGCATTTAGAGGGGGAAGCCTAGTGTTAAAACACTCCGCTCCTCACTTTACACGGAATTCTATAGGCATTGCGTGTTGAGTGACCAGACCGAAGAAATGAAAACATTAAATATTTCATTTCCTTACTTGCGCCTGCGCCATGATTAGTTTCAATATTCATAAAATAACGTTATAATTGCAATTAATTAATTAATTACTTACCAAATTCGTAGACATATTTGGTTCTCAGCGTATCTCGTGCTGATAGGGATATAACGCAAATAAATAATATAAATAAACTTAAAAGTCTCATTTTGGGATATGAAACGATTCTAATAAAGGAGAGAATCTTTTTAATTCGATTTTATAGAACCAGCGGGTGAATTGTATGGTATGTACCAATTTAATTATTAATTAAATTTTACATGAAAATACAATAACCTAGCAAATTCGATGTGTTGTACGAAATTAATAAACGAATACGAATTAATTAAAACATGAAAAAGTACAAGTATTTAAAAATATTTGAAACGAACAGTAACATGATATATTGTTTAGACCAGTATTTTTAAGGTTAAAAAATATCGCAATATCCTAATAATAGGATACCCACGGAGGGGAATAGATTATTATTTATTAGTATTTTCGTTTTCACGCTCTGGCACCAAGCCACTTCTGCCATTCAACACGCACTGCCTCGAAAAACTCGGCAGAAAGTGGGGAACGGAGTGTCTTTACTTAAGAATCCGTTTGCCTACCCTGCTCTATGCAGGATAAGTGAAGTTGATAAAAAAATGTTATGAGATAGTTGCCGCTGGAAACCTCTTTTGCGTTAATGATCCCCTTAATCCATTTACTTCATTTAGCATCCATTGTGCATAAGCAGTTCGAAAGAAAACAATGATGATAATAAAATAATATAATCGTAATACATCATTTATTATTTTTAATAATGTAACGCAAACATGATATTGATATCTTTTATAGAATAAATATTGTCGAAGACCAAACTTTGTACCGAAAAAAGTTTCATCAAAATGCGTCCGTCAGTAAAAAGCGAACAAGATACAAACAGACTGGCAAAAATTTAAAAAATCCTGAAAAAATATTATTATTATTAGCTATATATAGTAAGTAATTATTATTAGCAACATACAAAATTAAATAACAAAAAAATATTCTGTCATTAGACGTCTAAAATATATAATGAAAAATTTATTGGATTTTTAAAGTTACACATACACAGATCGTATAAGTAACAAAAAATTTCATTTAAATAAAAATTATTTAATTTTCTAAAATGAGAAACAGTGGTTTAGTTTTGTTTTCGTGTGCTGGGCTGTTGCTTGTATGTATTTTGTTTTTTTTAACGTAGATGACGATTTTAGTAAAGCGAATATATAAATACATCACGTCATACGTAACCTACGTACGTACGTAGAGTTACGTCTCTCTCTACGTCTCTATCTACATCTTCTTAAAACTTACATTACATATCTACCTCTTATAAAATTTACATATATTGTATATATTTATCATAAAAATATTCTTGCTAATATAAGAAAGTGTTGTGTTGAAACGACCATTCATACATTAGACTTATATGCTTATTTGAATTGTTTTCATAATAAAACAATTTGTTAATTAATTTTTCAATTGGTTCTGTATTTCTTGTCTAATATGACAGATTTTGTTTACTAGAGCGGCGGAGCCATACTAGGATGCTCAACTGCCTGGAGCCTCTTACGCATGTCCTACTACTTCTGGACATCAGACCTAGGTGTGGATCTCGGAGTCAGCATGCTATTTATAGCGGGTGCACTGCTCTGCCTGCCCGCGTGTTGGTTGGCTTCCATGGTTCCTTATCATCCAAGATCAGTCACGCTTGCGACTACCGTATGTTTTTTTCATTTAATTGATTGGATATGGTACTATGTTTGAAATGAACCTATTGTATACAAATTAAATAAGAATGCTTTGATTTAATGACGCAATCAATTACGTTGTATTATTTTGGTAATTTTATTAATAAATTTTTCAGTTAATGTTATTAGTAATGTCGGGCATGATGTTACTTTCCACTGGCATATCCTCGTTGACGGGACTGTCGCGGGCGGTGCGCGACACCACTTCTCTGAACTCGAGCATGCTACGTGCCATGTCGTATGAACAATTCTATCCAACGGTCAGGGATGCATTTGCTTCTATGCAATTAGAGGTGGGAAAGTTATTAGATGCTTAATTCAGCTTTACATTGTATCCCGTACATAGCAGAGTAAGCAGAGGGAACCTGGTAATCTAGAGTTAAGACACTCCATCTCTATTTCGCGGTAACAGCGGCTCAACCTCTCGCTTTTACAGTCACACGCTTCTGCCCATGCCTCTCGAAGACACGACTGACCACAAATTATATTATATTTTTTTATTAAATAAACATTGAAATCACAAAATACTAATTACAATTTTAGTTGAAATGTTGTGGGGCCCACTCTTATACCGATTGGTACCAACACCGTCTTAATTTGCCACCTTCCTGCTGTGGCCGTGTCGTACATGGAAAAGTGAGTTGTTAAAGAGTTATATAAGATATAGATAAACATTCTATATTTTTTTACTTGCATATACTATGTTAAATAACTACATATAATTCAAGAAAGAGGAGAATTGTAACACACCGCTCTACCGCACGGGGTGCGCGCGGCTGGCGCGCATGGAGCTACACATGTTTTCTAATTCACTAGCTGTGCTCGGTTGCGTTATTATTATTGTAAAGGTAAATTTAATTATTTCATTTTTTAGTTTAACTTCAAAAAGTATACATTTTTTATACATCACATGTACAATATTTACTGTATATTTTTAGAATTAATTTCTTATGAAACCACATAAAAATCTTTTGACCTGTTAATAAAATATTTAATAGTATTGAGATGATATTTTAATAAAATGCAGTTAAATAAAACATGTTATATATGAACTTAATAATATTGTCTACTAGCAAATTTAATATTAATGATTTTATAACATGTAGACAGTGACTCTATTCGCGACGGCGTACATGCTCGTGACGAGCTCGCTGGAGCGCACCGCGGCCGTCCTCAAGCCGGCCCTGCCGCTGCGCGTGGCGTGCGTGACGGCGCCCCACGCACCGCCTGCCCCAGTGTAAATTAAATATTAACTGGAAACTTCATACTTGATCATCAAAACTATTGAAAATATTTTTTATTGTTATTTTTTTATTTTTAATATATTTTGATCATAATGTTTTATCGGGAAATTAGTTGTTGATGGATATAACATGTGAAGTGTTGGAAAATAAATAGGTGTTTTATTGTCATACATTTTATTTTATTGACCAGATAATTGATATCGTAACAATTTTCACTAACTTAACTTACAGGGTGGGTACAATTATTAAAACGAAATAATAAGGATATCTTTTTTTTAATTATAATTTTATGAACACAATACAACATGCAAGCATTAAAATGCTTTACGAAATTAGGAAACAATTATATCTTTCTATATTTGGTACCTATTTTTGGTTATTTTCAAAATATTCATGAAAACGATCTCTATATAAAGACAAACAAAAAACTATAATATATTATGAAAAAAATGTTACAACAGGGGCGCGAGCGCGCGGGCCGCGGCGGGCTCGCCTTACAAACTTAGTATCTACAGGACTATCCGTGCCGCGGGCCGCGTGCACTCGCAACAATGGCTACGTGGTACAAGTCTAAGATAATAATGATAAGCGATCGTACTCGATAGTTGAGAGGTCGCCCCGAGCCCGAGGCCCGCTCGGGCGGCGCGCGGCGGTAACTAGTGTTGCCGCGCGGGCGTGCTCAGTTAAGGCCGGGAGCGGCGCCCGCTCGTTAATTGGTTAACATTAGGTCTATCTAGAATAAATAAGGGGTGCGCGCGCGCTCAGGGCGGCTCTAGCGCCGCGCGCCGCGGTGTTTGCGGTGCGCGCGCGGCGCTCTGCCCCACCACAGCACCGCCAGCGCCAGCGCCGCCGCCACGTCGCGCCGCGCTCTGCGCAACACACACACACTCACAGCGCCACGAACCACGCCACGTATTGCGAGCTACCATATCTTGATGCGACACATACCTTCTATTGGTGAGGCTATAATACTTGTACACGAAACTACTTTTATATTAAATACTATCTAATCTACTAGTATAATAACGAAGAATACTAAACATAATTATTTTTAAGGTAGTTTTAAAATGAATGTATAAGAGCTAGATAGAAATTTGTTACCAATGCATTATTATTAATAAAATGTGATCGCTATCAAGATATTTTGAAACTCGACAATACCAGTGACGATATTCGCAATTACTAATAACATCAATAGGAACACTACGATTCTGACAAAATTGTAAATTCTATAATACCATCTTCTTGAAAGAACATATTACAAAGGTACAGATAATTAGAAGATAACTGCTATTACCTAATAGGAACTACGTGGTGCTATAAAAATATTATTAATACGGCATTTATAACTAGGACATTGGTGCTAAGAGTTTTAGGAACTTTTTCTGATACAGATTGTAATGCGTTAACCAAGAAGAACGGTATAAATAAAGAAAATATACCTATGTATATAATCGAAAAATTATTACATAAATAAATGACGTAGATAAGTAAATATATTTTAACGGAAAGTAACGTAAAATTAAATATTCTCAGCAGCATCTTGAGGGAAATTACTTCATCACAGTTCAAAAAAGTTTAAAGTGGCCATTTAGTGATAAAACAAGCTGCTTTATCCAAATAAAATATAACTAAAAGAAATATTACAATAAGATTGCTAAATGATCACCATGCCAATTCAATTTGTAATGTAGAAATGACATTACAACAAATATTTTAAACAAAACCACCATGCGAAATTAAGGGGAGATTTGACAAAAGGAACATGCAACGTAATATGAGACCTGAAATGATGTGCCTTCTATTTAGCAGATATAAAATAGAAGAATTTTAAGAATTATTAACTCTAATAATCAATATTTCAATCAAATATATTTTTTCATGGGTTAAATGTGGACATTTATATTTTAAAATTAAATACTAAATGGAAGGCATAAGCACAAATAAATTCTGTTAATAGCAATATAATGAATGAGTAAGAAGAGTGGGGATGGTTACCGATGCACACAACACGCGATATTGCTCACCAAAGTAGCACACTGCCCGCCCTGCAACAAGCGGAGACCGGGGTCACTCGACGGCCACAATGGCCGCCGCTTGGTTAGTTATAGCACCGGCTTTTGCGATATACCCTCAAATTTGCTATTTTAGATGATATTTCTCAAGAAAAACTATACTGATCTAATAATGTTTAATGCAATATTGTTTAGGATAACATGTTAATAAAATTAAGATTTTTTCTTGATATTACACTTGTTTTAATATTTTGTTATAAATGGCAAATTATAAATTTAAAATAAACTGTAAGAATTATGAATAGTTTTTTTTAACTTTTATGACAAGCTTCTACATTTAATAAGTCTCTTGTAGTTCTTAATGGTTTTAATTTTTTGTATGTTTTTTTAAGAAAGCCGGCACTGAACACAATTATTAACATCACAATAACAAGCAAGTAGAGTCAGCAAGCTTCACACGATACCTGATGGAATGCCTCACAAAGCCCTACTTACCTGTTTTCAGGGATAGAATTTAGTAATATTTAATGAATGAAGCAAAATTTAATATTCTTAATCTTAATTTTAAAGCAGTAGGGTGATTTTAAGTAAATAATAAATTGTTAGACAATGTGACAAGAATGATTATATTAATATGTACCTATGTAAGAGTATAACGTGATGTTACTCGGGCCTTCTCAGGTCTGATGCACATTAGAAAATCAGCTATCAGCAATTGAATCATAAAATTGCAATTTTTTTGCGATTTTAATTGATTTTTTTTAAATCAGGTAGTAGCTGCTCGTTTAAACGAGCCCTTACTTTACATTTTTAAAACAGACCTGGTTCCGAAGCAATACTAGTTACGAATATATTAGAATGTTGAGTTAAATAGTCAATAAGACATACTATTTGCATAGACACTATTTATAATTAGGTATATTTTTCACTCTAACTCGTTCGTTGTTTAGTATTTCACAACATAAGCATCATCATCAACCAGTCACCTTTGAATACGTACCTGGCATGTGGGGCAGTGCGGCGGCGCGCACCCCGCCAGCTCGAGCCGGTGGGGCGCGCGCCACTCGCCCCCCTCACCGCCGCCACCCCCCGCGCTGCCCCCCGTACTCCCCACCGCCCCTGCTTCTACGCAGCACTCTGCGCCTTCTTCGCACTCCGGCTCCCAACAATCGACTTCACCCAACTGGAAATTGGTAATAAAATCTATAAATTGTGTAGCTATTATATGTAATGTAAACCATATTCAAACAAGTGACATGTTATACGTACAAGACATTCGCAAATCTGGCACTGGTAGAGCCACCGCTCGCCGCTGCGGAAGGTGACGTGGTGCATCTCCTGGTGGCGGCAGTGGAAGCGCGCGTCGCAGTGCGGGCAGCACGCCGCCGGCGCCGGCGAGAGCGGCAGCGACAGGGGGGACAGGGTGCTTGGGATCTGGAGATTGTTTTAGAAATATAAGAAATTTTATTTATTTTTTTATATTACAGAGAAAAAGTGTACAGACATAAATTCAAATGATAGTACATTAACATAGTACATACAGTAAGTGAGGTATTGTCGCGGTCGCGGTCGCAGGCGCAGGGTGCGCGCGCGCACGCCGCCACGCCGCCGCGGCACGCGCACGCGCGGCACCCGCCGCCCTCCGCCCAGCGCGCGCCGTCCGGCACCACCTGGCCTTGCCACGAACAGCCTGGAGCGTAGGACACATCGCTTTAGATACTATATCCCGCAAATAAGGTAGGCAAAAAATATGTACAGTCAAGATACTCTTAAATTTTCAGCCTCATTGGGGTTGAATAGTGGAGTTTAACGCCGCACTTACTCTACCAGAACGGGAAATAATTCCCAGTCCCATTCGAAATCATCACGTTTTCGTCACGATAGGCTCTACCAGTTTTTATTTCTCTATGTGACCCATATAAAAGAGTTATAAATACATTATTTGTACTAATGTGTTTAATGCAGTAATTCAGTAATTATATATTTGTCCTATTTTATCAAACTTTTATTAATTATTTTTTCAATACATAAAAACATTAGTTATATTAAAACTTACTAAGTTCACACTCGTGTGTGTCACATTCACACCGGAAGCCTCCGTCAGTATTGACGCACCGTGCGCTCGGGTGGCACGTGTGGAAGCCCTCGGCACATTCATCTACATCTGGAATTATATAATAATTTATTTAATTTTAATTTTCAAATGGACACGATCTCTACTCTTCTTAAATATTATTTAAAAAACGCATTATTTAAATTATGACTTCAAAAATTTCCTTCGTTATAATAGAAAAAGTAAAAAAACAACTAAATAGTCTGAGAGTAAAAAAAACGAATATAGTTATTTTTTGTCAATATAAGCAGACGTATCTCACCTTCACAATGATCCTGATAAGGATCCCGCCTATACCCGTCCCGGCACACGCAGTAGTACGAGCCAGGTGTGTTGACGCACAATGCGCGAGGCACGCAGGCGGCGCGCGCGGTCGAGTGAGCCTCGCACTCGTCCACGTCGCGCTCGCACCGCGTGCCTGTGAAGCCTCGTGCGCACGCGCAGTGCTCCGGACCAGCACACTCTCCTCCGTTTAAGCAACCTCCTGTACAGATTGCTGTGGGTATACGATGTTGATTATTATTTTTGTTTGTTTGAGTATGTTTTATAAATTATTATTGTATGTACAAGTAGTACGATTATCGTAAGAAAATCAATTTATGTGGGAATAGTTTTAAATAATTAATTGTAGTCTTTCCTTTTAAGACGATCGTTGTAATATAGGGAGACATTGTCTGACTGATAACACGACGACAGTGAATTCGATTACCGATATGAGGAATGATGATATTTAGGTTAAACGAATAATTCGAATGATACCGGAGAGTGGAGAACGGAATATCTTACCACTTAATTCTCTATGCCTAATCTGTGATTTATGATTTAAATAAAAAAAAACAAATAACATAGCGTCTATAATAACTCACGCTGGCAGGTGTACCCGTCGCCGGAGTAGCCCTCCCGGCAGCGGCAGGAGTAGGAGCCGGGCGTGTTGCGGCACTCGGCGTGCGCGTGGCAGCCGTGCGTCTCGCTCGCACACTCGTCCACCTGGACCCCGGGGTGGTTTAGTTTAGTTAAGCTATTATCATTTTAATTGTTTTTTTAATATTGAAACGTATACAAATTTCAACGCAATGGGATTCGATCCTTCGGAAAATATTTTCCAATCCTGATTATTTGAAAATAATACTGTATAATGTTATACAGTATCTTTGTCATAAGCGTAGCTAATTTAGAACAAAAATTGGGACTCATTTACAATCTCTATGTAAGGCGCTATAATAAGATCAATAGCTTACTACTAAAAATCTTTGACGTGTTGAATAACAAATTTGATATAAATTCATTAATATTAGTTTACCTCTGCACAATTAAATTTATCCCGGCGCGTGTATCCCGGCAGGCACTGACAGACGTACCCACCGACCACGTTGACGCAGCTGGTGTTGGAGTGGCAGTGGTGGCCTTCTCGTCCTCCTGCTCGCTGACATTCATCCACATCTGTAGTTGAAAGATATTGCATATAATATTAATTTTGTTAACAACCTTTATATCTCGCATATAATAGGGTAGATAGATTGAACAGGGTTAAGTTATTTCTGACGCTACGCTTTTAAAAATTTCAATTACCTTCACAAGTGATTCCATCTCCTTGAAACCCCTGGTTACATTTACAAGTGTATTTTGTATTGAGATTCATACACATCGCATTGTCGTCACACGAATGACCCATACTGCAGTAATCCACTCCTGAAATTGTATAAAATAAAATATACAAATTATTTTTAAATATATTTTCAAAATGTATATATTATTTTTGGTAAGGTTACTAAGTTACATTTAGATGCAGCCGACGACTCTGTTCAATTTTTTTTACTTGGCTACAAAAATTTTTGGTCCTTTTCTTTTCCTTTGTAAATGGAAATATAATCTTATGACCAGACCAAACCTACCAATTCACTTATTTTGAAAAATGAAGGAATCGGACGAAACTGATATCGAATGAATTCTTGAAGTTTTAAAATTTATTATAACAACAATGATAAGACTTGAAATTTTCCTCAGAATTTTGCAATAACTTCAAAATTCATCGAATCAAATGAATTTTGGATCTGAGTGAAGTCAAATAAAATTGATCTAAGGTAAAAAATCGTTATATTTGAAGTATATTACTAATATAAATTATACCTGGACAAAACTTGCAGCACTCCCCGGGCACGGTGAACTGGTCGGGCGCGTCGCACGGCAGCGGCGGGCACGCCGTCTCGGGGTCCACGCGCGTGCACTGCATGTTGCCGTCGTGACACACGCACTCCGCGCACTCCTTGGGCGCGAACCGCTCCCCGTGCTCGTACAGTGTCCCCTTTAATAGGCATTGTCCTGGAAATATTATGAAAAGAAATATATTTAATAGATGTATTAAAATTCCATAACAATATTAGGTTCTGAAGTGTGGATTATAGAAGTCGTTGTTACGCAGCGGCACAATAGCTGACTTTAAACCCATTTCGGGGAGTGAGTTATGTTTCGCGTTTGCTATTGTAAAAAGACCACTCAACATGCAATATCTGAGTAAAGCGAGGAATGAAGTGTCTAATAGTAGTTCCCATCTGCCTCTCTGCTAGATGAGGGATACGTCGTGAAGTTACAAAAATATGTGGATTATACTTGTACTATGATAATTGAATAGGCATATTATATGTTCAATACCTAAGTGTCAATAAAATATATATTTATAATATTTATTTATTATATGTGAAATAAATATATAGCATTTAGTAGTCTATTATGAAATCCAAAGACAAACGGACTTACTAAGACAAGTAGGACAACATTCTCCTGGATGAAGAACTGGATTTTTACATTCTGCTCTGTCGCACTCTACTGGCCTGCACGTAATTTCGCCATGCTGTAAAACAAATTACTTCATCAATTTACATGTACTAATAATATAATTCGGCATCAGCTTAATATTTTAGAGTTTATTGGTTTATTGGTCTTAATGGTATAAAAATATATATTTTACTAAATATTATTCGAAAGTTAATTTATTATTTATATTTGAATCAAATAAAATCTGAGTCTTACCACGCAGGAGCATCGATTGCAGTCTTTTTGCCAGGTAGCGCCGTCAGCGTGCACTGTGCCGTTAGAGTAACACGACTTCTGACAGTCGCACTGCTCTAGCCGCGCCAGCCGCGCCTCGGTACCTACCAACTAGAAATACCATTGGATTTAATAATGCTTATTTTTTATGCTAGCTTGTATATTTTTTATATGTGAACCTGAAGTTTTTAAGCCTTACTATGAAATCGTAGAGGCCAGTCGTGGAGCAGGGGCACAAGTGTGTGACTGTAAACGCAACTGGTTGTGGGTGCGGTGCCCACTCGAGGAAACGAAATGTATTGTAGAGGCAAAAGTGTGGCGTTGAGTTCTGCCACTCAACACGCAATGTCTCTAGAATTCGGCGGAAAATGGGGAACGGAGTGTCTTAATATAAGGTTGCCTGTTCTGCCTGTTGTGTCCGGGATATAGCAGGGTGGGTTGTAAAATTTTACGTGTTCAACCTTAAGGTATTAGTGCATACAATATTATTAACCTTGAGTGATAAGTCATGGATATGCGAAGTTAGTTCCTGTACTGTAGCCTGTAATAGTGCAAACTGCCCGCAGGTGGGGCACTCGGAGTCCAGCCCCGGGCACTGCACCAAGTAACCATGAGGTCCACTTACTAATCTTACATCTTGTATAGTTCCCTGGAAATATAAAAAAATCGTTAGTTAGCATTTTTTGGTATTTTGATAATAATAATTATAATATTCATAAGTCAGTAAATCATTAGTCTGAACAACATAATTTAAGTGGCGAATATTTTAAGTAATTGCTATACTTAATTAAGTATGTGTACGAGTATATATATTTTTTCTCACCTTAAATAAAGAATGTTTACTGTTTCTCTGTCCAACCCATAACGACAGTTGCGGTTGAGTAAAGTTGCGATCTGGTGGTGGTATCAGGCGACGGTAGAGCGGGTGGCAGTCGACCAGCAGCGTGGCCTGCGCGCCCGACACGGCCAGCGCCACGCGGTGCCACGCGCCGTCCGCAAGGCGGAACGGGAACGTCTCCACCCGAGCTGTGGCGCTCCCCGCCGCCACGTAGTGTAACCGCACCTCATCTCGGCGACCACTGGACTGCAGCTCCAAGTACCTGTGCAGCACAGAGGCACATAGCTACCGAGTGTCATAACCCGTCGCCGCGCTCTCGGAACCTCCCTCCGAGCGAACTGTTCCGAGGTACACGAACACAACCACAGATACTCGGACGGCAGACGGGGGGGGAGGGCAGACCGACTGCGAGCGGGCCTCGGCTCGCTCTACATCTCAATATCGCTCGCTCGGGAAGGGGACCATGTACCTCGGAACGAATCGCGTTCGGTGTCAATAGAGCTACTTGGTGTCTGATGGAAAGCCAGAGGGACGACGATTTGCAATGTCCGATCGCGGATGAAAATTCTGGAGGGAGATTCGGCACCGACCAACGGGCGCCTTACCGCCTGCAGCCTGTTCCGATCAGAGCGACGACCTAGTCTGAATGCGCAATTACTGATTCCCATGTCGCTTGGAATGCAAGTGCGGAGCCCGGCAGTGGTCTATAGCGGCGCGGCTTACAACAACATCCAGCTGAACATTGAAAGACGGTTTATGAGGGAACAGATAGACAGTCACAGAACAGTACACGTCAAGACACAGAACACAAGATGGCGACGGCGGAGGGGGCGCGAGGGAGCGCGGTGGAGCATGCAAGTCGACCCGCCCGCGACACGTACGGCCATGCAGAGGTCACAGTGAGCGCAACAAGGTTACATATGGATCGAGGAGGGCATTCCGAGGCACAGGACATTCCAAGATACATGATTCTCCCCTATGCGCGCGCACGGATGCCGCGGGGCGCCATGCGTGCGCGCGCAGCGATGTTGAGATCTAGAACTTACCGGAGAGCGTCGCCGACCGAGCCGGGCGTGGGGGCCTGCTGGGGCGCGCGCGCTGCACGGCCGCCGCCCGCGCCGCGTGTTCATGCCGGTGTTCTACCCGACACCAAACGGTAGTTTTATTAGATAACTATAACTTATTCATCTTTTTAGTACGATAAGCTATCATTATAAAAACTCCACGTTATATTACTCCATAATTTTTTATATAAAATATATATGATTCAGGTTAGAATCAGGGGCAAACTAAACGTCAACACATATATTACATGCAAAGTAACAGATATAGATTTTTTATTAGTTTCTATATTTGTAAACAAAATCGTCACAAGATCCAAATATACTGCATACTGTATAACTTTATAGAAAATTGAAATGTCTCAATCGAAACAGTAAATTTGGAGCTGACTGTCTTTTGCTAGGTCACACAAACATCAAGTACCTGTTGTAGCCGTGCGAGAAAGATAAAATAGTGCCAGAGTTAGCGGGCTCCTGGCGAAGCGTGGCAAGCACTGTAAATTCTGGTGAGCGACGCAGTAGTTCCGTCGCGCGTTCAAACGTAGCCCCGTCCACCTGCAGCAGCCGAGACTCTCCTGAAATATATTTAATTAATAATGATTGCAGTCAATCTGGATAACGTTGATTCTTCTGACAGTGGGACCTCGAACTAGTTCCGATAAATTTTCTACTAGTTAAATTTCATAGTACCTACACGTATAAAAGCACGTTATAAAATGAAATTATTTGACCTTATTAAAAAAGATTATATTTAAGGTCTGCAGCCATAATAAATTACGATTAAAATCGGTAAATTCAGTAGTCCAGTAAGGCTTTGGATATATAACGTCGTACTGCGGTGGCAGCTTGCCAACTTTAATGACTACAACTTTTCTTGTGACTCGTTTGCGTTATTAGTTATATATTATAGGTTTATCTATATTAATTTTGATAACTATTCTATTTTTTAAATATTTTCACTATATTGTAAATGTGACGGTTATTGGTTCGATTCACACCCGGGACAATGAATTGTTCCGAAAACTGTGAGGAAAGTGGGGAATGGATGGAATGGGGGATGGAATGGGGGGATGGAATGGGGGGATGGAATGGGGGGTTTTAAGAGTAGTTTACGTTCTCTCTGCTTTGCATGATATGCGGGAAAATTTTCTAATAGAAGGCTTTTTAAGACACTGTATAGAAAAAAATAATAAAAATCAATCAATCAATCAATGAAAAATAGTGAGTTTTCGTTAAAATAATTAATTGTTAATATTATTTATGGGAAGACATGATACTTGCACAATACATAATCATTATGTATTCTACTAAATACAAATAAATTAAATAAACTAACAAACTGTCACGATTCAATCGTAGTTTCAATAATAAAATGCGCAATACAAAGATTTTCAAAGGGGGAGACTATAATCGTACGATTCGCACGTGGATGACGTGACGCCACGGGGGGCTAATGGCACTGAAGGGGACACGCCAGGCCAGGCCAGGCCAGATTGGGAAGGAAATGTACTTACTAGCTGTTGGAAATTTTAATTAAACACTTTTACCGTTGTATTCCGTCGTGCCTGAGGAGGGTTGATTAGATAGCGGTGCTTTATTTCGGTAGCTTTTAACGCATAATGACGATTTAATTGAAGATTTGAAATATCTGTACAATATTGTGTTATTCTTTAATACATATACATTTAAAAATGGTATTTTTTAATATTTAAGAATACATATAATTAAAAAAATATTACAGTCTCATAATATACTTTGAGAAAAAAAATATCGTTCCATAAGTCCAGCTTTGAATATTTAGAAAGTACAGTAGGAACATTTTAATAAAGTTTTCGTTGTTCCTGAAATAAAGCGAATTCCAATAGTTGACTGAGTAAAATATAACTATTAAACTTTGAAAATGAATTTTCTATTTCGTCGACGTAGTTTGAAATGCAATTGTACGCATCCATGGACTTGACGACGTTTTGAACTTTTCCGACAGAGCGTTGAACTTCTAGGAACGTCTACGCCTTTCCAATATTATTGTTATAGATTATTTATTGGATATCTATATATATTTTAAAAGTGTTCACATTCATAGGCCACATATTAAGTTTACGGTAATCAGTATTTCATTAAAGTCAAAGTATAACCTAAAAAATGTAATTGGATATTAAATATTAATATTTCGTTATTAAAAATACATTGCCTGTAAAAATATTCTTACAATAAAATTATACTCGGTCTAAATACACGAGCCAGTCTAGTTATATTTGAATTTAGAATTTAGATTAACGAAATGCAAATCTCAAACCGTAAAAGTGCTAACGACTTACAAGCACGCTATAAGGATAAAACATTTATTTAATTAGATATATATGTAATTATGTATTTTTGTACTTGTTAGGAAAGTAATAAATAGGTACGCTTATCTACCCTTATTTTAGATTGGTTTTATGAAGCCAAGGCCATGAAAATAGTACAAAAGCAAATATGTGTAATCAACGTCAAGAAAAATTTTAACATTATGGGCAAAAGTAAAAAAATAACTATAACATTTTTTACAAGATGATCACAAAGTGTTTAATTTATAGAATATAAATTCCTTAATTTTTTTTATTAAACTACATAATTATAGAGTAACAATAACCAATACATTTAATAAATATATTGGGCCATAAATATATTACAATAAATAAAAGCAATTTAACTATAATACCTTCACAATGTCGGGCTCCGATTTATTTTATAAAATATCTCGACGAACAATATTCCGTATATTGTTAGTCATAAGCAACCCCCAAAATGTTTTGGTTTCATTAAATCACCCTTGTCGAATTTATCGCTCACAAATATTTGCAAAGCATTATGGAAGGACTATTGAATAGATCCCTGCAGTGAATTTATTTATTGGCCATCGTTCGACACGACCGGTGACACTGGTTCCCTTTGACGGTCATCCGCTTTAAGGGACACTTACTTACTGCGGGCAAACTGGGGTTTAAGCTCGTAAAATCACACGTCATATTAAATATGTTGGTTTTGCAGAAATTTGAGAATTTAATAAATCAGAATTGCAGAAATGTAATTTTTCAATTCAATTAAAAGTTGGCACTCTGTTTTCTCTGAATACCCCGCTAAAGATACAGCGTGAAGTAAATAGTGTTGCAATTATTAAAAATTGTATTTACAATAATAAATAATGTTAACCTGCTAGCGGAACACTAGTTTGTTAAACACTAGAAGAAAAAATAGATAATTTATTTTTTTCCTAGCGCGACGAGAATGTTGTGCTATGCACATGACTTAGCTTTATAATTATAACGGATCAGTAAGCAAATCACTGCAGCCCAGTGACGCGCGGTGACACCCTTTAAAAAACATATTTTTTAAATTAAGTTTTAAAATAATAATTATTAACTTTCATTACAAAAAACTAATATATGTATTTCAGTTGCGTGCTTCACGTTTCTTCATGAAACCCTTGATAAATAAAACTGCTAGTAACTTAGATCATGTTTGTAAGTATGACATTTTAGTATTGTTTGTCCAGTTATAAAACTGTCGACAGTTCTTGAAAAAGCTTTGATTTTTTTCTCAGCTTCACGTTATATCCCGCGTAGCAAGGTAGGCAGATAGACCCTAGTGTTAATACACTCCGCTCTCCACGTCTACCGAGTTCTGCAGGCATTGCGTGTTAAGTGGCGGAGCTCAACTCCGCGCTATACCTCAACGCCAGAGCGAAGAAAAGAAAATATTAAATATTATATTTTCTCGAGTGGGAATTGAATCCACAATCTTTCGCATTAACAGTCATACGGTTGTGCCACTGAACACAAATTGCCTAAGAAAATTGAATAAGCAGTGATTTCCTACAGTAGGTAAGTGATTTTGAATGACAAATTCATATATAATATTTCACAGTGCAGAAGGAACGACATTTTCACAACTATTAGCTAGTATCGTTAATGGAAGTTAAAACAGAAAATTTTATTCATGCAAATACAGCATTACATACATTACATTACATTACTCCTAAAAGACCAAAACACTCAATTCCCGTCACAACAGAAGCTCACAATGGGAATCGCTTGTCTCTGACAGTCGCTACCATTACCATTTTTCCATTTCCGCTGTATATGACAGGCTATCGGTAAGCAATCATTTGTAATATGTACGAGTTTCAGTGTAATATAAAATTATTAATACACTTTTTCGATTAGGACCTAATATAATACAATTGATTTAGTTTGCTATTTAGAATAAACATTTTAAAACTTAGAATATAAAAGAATAATTATATTATCATTTTATCCCCACTGATATTTAGCATTTTTTTATCTCCTTTCTTCTTTCATATCGTAAGAATATCTGTAGATTAAGACTTCTAGTCTTGGTAAACCTCTACTATCTACTTGCAACATTTAGCAGATGTAACAGTGAACACAAACTTAGATTAAACGTCAGATAGTTTGCTCCAGATGTTGTATTAAACCTGTCTGCGGCGTGTTTCCCTGCGTCGAGGACAATAGAGTGTTTGACACCAGCAGAACAAAAAGCCCCGCAAATTAGGGCGCTAGGAATGGGCGGACCCTTCGACAATTACGCAAGTTCACAGTTCACATCTAGGGTAATGGCGTCTTTCGCAAATGTGTAAGTTAAATGAATTGTATAAAAAAGTATCTCACCTAACTAGTTTATGTGTAAATATTAGTTGTAATATATTAGAAATGTATATTTTTTCTTCGTAATTACTTTTTCAGGTTTTTCAAGACATGTATTAATTTTAGTTGCATACTCAATTCGTTTATTTCACAATGCTAAAAAAAATATTACTTAACGTCGACAATACAATAAATATACGATGTTGGAATCGATATGACTCATTGCATTTTATAATGGTTTTCAAATTTTCAAGTGTTAATCAACAACTGGCGAATGTTTACGGCTTCGCCCGCTTGAACTACACAATTATATATTTACTGATCTGAATTACTTTCATGTTCTAATTACATCACCACGTTAAAGTTCCAAGAATTCAATACAAAAATGTAGCAAGTTAGTCGAACAAAATACTGAAAGTTGATATATATTTTTTATTTATGAACAGATTAAAATAAAATAACATTAGTGAAATAAAAACTTAAGAATAAGTATAAAATATATTAGTGATAACATCGCTTAATTAATTTAATACGTTTATGTGATTGGCAAACTAACAAGCAGATAAAAAAAATCAAAATAAGGGTGTTAGGCGTTATTACATAGATTAATTCCCTCAAAAATAAACTCTCATATATTTTCCATATACAGACAGAAATCAGTTACAATTTTATTACATGTATTAATAGCATTAATAGCATTCATTGGGGACCCTACGTTTAATCGTAACAGATTTTAGGCCGCGCTGGGCTTTAATCACAGTTTGTGGTGGCGGGATGGCACTTGCGGGATTACGGTCGCTCTATCGGCAACGGGCTTGTTTCGAGGGACAATCAGAGGGATTAGCGTCAATTGCATTCGAGAGATTACATCGGATGTATTGGGGAATATTGAAATCTGTGTATTGTAAATTACGAATAATATTATTATCTTATATATTCCTGTGAAATAGTTTGGGATAATACGATTAAATAAATGTAATATAATGTTTTCCCATATTGTAAATACTAGTGACCGTTTTCCGTTCCACGACCACAAATAATTTTTAATTATCAATGAAACAATTAACAAGTTTTGCTAATGTGCCATTTCCTGATTTCGTAAATTTTATCTGTTTTATGGTTCTCCGTCTCCATCTTTAATTTTTATGTCAACTATCTATAACAACCCGCATGGTCAAATCCAAATATTTAAGAGTTACGTATGACACGTGACACGTGACACGTTCTAAGAGCCTGGCAACTATGATCTTAGGTGCTGCAGTCGTCGATAACTCAACTGTGTAGTACTTTTTATTTATTTATATTTAATAAATAAGTTAATAAATAATATGTTCCTAGGCATTTATAGCTAACAGGGTTTGGGAGGGGTAATAATTGTAGCAACTAAAATTGCAATCGCAATACAAGGGTTAAATTTATGATGTCAAGATAATAATTTATTACTATTTTTATTAAAGAAATATAAAAAAGATCCCGCATTGTAATTTCTGCACGAATCCGCCACGTGTCTAACATAGCCACGACCCCTCGCTTACAAGTTGCAAGTCAATCTTTTCATAAGATTTTATTCTGTTCATTAAAAATTGAATATGATAAAGAACTAGGGTCAGCTCCCTCTTCGTAGGGATGCTCCGGAAATGAAAATGATTTCTAGTACAAACAATGGGCATCATGTTGCATCAATCAAACTGTAAAATACTGGAATTTATGGCACATAAATTCCTATTAAATTGATATTATATAAAAATGTGTTTTAGTTCATCTCTACGTTATATTATTTTTATTTTTATTTTTAATTTTATTAATACCATTTTACAATATATAAAAAAGTTAAACTATGTGCTGCAAAACTCTTTGTGAGTTTGACTGCAGGATCCCGAATCTCTATACATATGATTTAAATTAAAATTACATTAATATTAGATCAAAATCAAACCAAGAAGTATTTTCTGTCAACTGTTCAATTAACAGTTGACAGAAAATACTCCCTAAGTTTAATTTTAAACCTCCTTAAGTCTGGCTCGCGGCGTATGTCCTCAGGCAAACCATTAAGCACATTATTATATGGCATCTTCAGTAAATAGGTTCCCTCTGCCTACCCTGCTGTGTGCAGGATACAGCATGAAGCTGATTTTTAATCATAGAGCTTAAATTAATATCTCCGTATCATAAACTGGTATCGAAATTTTTATAAGCAATGAAAATTTAAATTTTTTAAAATTAATGTAACAAAATATAAAATTTAAAATTTAAACAAATTTTGTACGTAACTAGAACCCTCACTCGGAAATTGAAACCTAATGAGGCGCGGTGGCAGCCATTACGCGGAAGCTTTAAGTATAATTGTAGTGAATGAAATATGCCTTGCGCTTTCATACTTTACAAGTATTCGAAATAACATTTATATTATAATTTGTTTTATATAAGCAATATTTTTTCAGCTATGCTAGACAGAGGGAACTTAGTGTTAAGACACTCCATTCTCCACTTCTCACCGACTCTGGAGGTAATTCGTGTTGAGTCGTGAAACTCTTGATATAACATTTTGTGGTTTTTTAGCACATTTTTCTCTAATTTTTCTGCAGTAGACATCTAGTGTTAAGACACTTCATCAATCATTTTAAAGCTATTTCTACATTAATAATACGCTACATTAATTTCTACGCTAATAATTAAGTATAACATAACTATCATATTGTTGTAATACAATATACCACATAGCGTACTATTACTGCTAGTGTTCATAGAATGTGCTCGTTTAGTTATATATACTCGTAGACTAAGTACATAGGGGTGTGTCGGCACTCACCAAGATGTAGACTAAGTAAAATGGCACTGCGATGAATTGCACCTTACAGTTTACACCTCGCCATGTTTACAATCCATTATGTGATTATAGAGGAAGATGAATCAAATGCCATTTCTTAGATTAAAAATATTATATTTCTTCTATTATATAACTTATTATTGACATTTTATATAAATTTAGTTAGAATCTGATTCGAATTTTGCTAAATTGACAGGATTCTTGACATTACATTTTTGATTGAATTTCTTGACATTGTATTACAAATATTTACACACTGGAAACCAAGCATATTTTTTCGTTTCTCTTTATATAACCAATGATTAGTTGGGTAAACAAGCATCATTTTCTTTCTATAACTCATTATCGAAACTCCGTTCCCTCGTATAGATAAGAAAATAGAAAATATTGTTAGAAAAGTGGTGACACAGATATATATTTGTGAGTTCGGTGTTCTGCTCGAGGCAATTTTTATTGTTACCTTATACGATATATATTTTCCTATCTCTATCTGATTACATGAAATGCAGAGTCGGCCTTGAAAGTACGGAGTGAATTGTTTCAGGTTTAGTCTACTTGTTTCGTAATATATATGTAAAAACATAAAAAAATGTGTTTAATATTAATAACATATTTAATGTTATGATAAATAAAGTATTAGTTAAACGGCAATGATTAGTTTCGCCACATAAAATTCCTTGAAAATTCGGCAGAGAGTGGGTAACGGAAATGTCTTAACGGGAACGGAGTATCACTAGGTTCCCGGTTTCCGTCTACCTACCCTGCTATGTGCGGGATACAGCGTGCATTTGAAAACAGTAATTGTTTACCTTGTAAAGCGTAGGCGGTGCGCTGCGTCTGCATGCCCGGAGCGACGCTGACGCCGACACGCGTCGTGTTGTGCAACGACAGCGCGGCCAGCAGGTCTAGCTCGGTGGCTGTAACAATATTTATTATAAGTAAAAATAAAGAGATAGTATGATAGTATGGGGCTATATAATTGGTAACAATAATAAATTAAATTAAATCAGCTTCACGCTGTATCCCGCACATATCAGGATAGGCAGAGGGAACCTAGTATTAAGACACTCCGTTCCCCATTTTCTGCCGAATTCTGGAGGTGTTGCGTGCAGTGGCAGAACTTAACGCCGCGCTTTACCTCGACACCAAAGCGAAGAAATGGAAATATAAATGGTAACAATAATATTTTTAATAATAATATATAATCAAATTAAAAATTATTACCACCTACTTATATTATGTTTTATTGGTTCTACAGCAACGACAAATAAAAAGGACTATAAAAATAAGAAAGAAAAACTATAAAATGATTATATCCTCAGTAATTATTACACCAACGAAATGAATATTTAATTAGCCATAAATTCGTCCCACTTATACGCAATCGATAGGAACGTACTCCGAAAAAATTGGGAACAAACGGTTTATTGATCGAAGACCATGGAATGTTCTGTAAATATTATAGCAGTTTGCGACCTTGTGTAAGACGCTTAGACTATTACAATTTGGTTAACTTCGTTTCTTAGTTTTATTTAAGTGAGTTATGTAATTTTATTGTATAGTTGAAATAAAATTAGGTATGATTCCCACTTGAGGCTTTGGTATCGAGGCAAAGCGTTTAGTTCTGCTACTCCAGAACCCGGCGGAAAATGGAGAAAGGAGTATCTTAACATTAGATCGCCATTGTCTACCTTGCTGTTAAAAAGCTATTAAAAAAAACGAATCTTACAGCATACAAACTAGCATATTAGCTTGAAACTGATAATGTTAACAATTAATTATAACGTAACATTCTAGCTTGTCTCTTTAACATAACATTGTAACAAAAAAACAAAAACTATTCTATTTGAATTTAAAATAAAAAGACAAGTAAAAGACATGCATTTGTACTCCATTGTAAAGACAAAGTAAACTCATTTGTCTCTACAGCGAGCATCATCTATCACATGCAAGCCAGTCACGTAGCGCTACACCGCCCGCGCCGTAGCGCGTAGTCGTGCTACGTATTGTTAAGCTTTGCATCGGTATGCAGTGGTGTCGAGAATAATAGATGAATAATAATTAACATATGGAAATTTTTCTTAATGAGAAATATTTTAATTTTGAATTTTACTGTATTTCTTTTTGTATATGTTTTTTAATATATTTTTTCTACGTAACTTCAAAATGTTTATTAAATTTTTAATATGTATTACACTATACAAGCGGCCATTATACAGGCCAACCGTGGTGCAGGTGGGCATTGTGTAAGACTAGGTCCCCAGGTTACCTCTGCCTACTCGGCTATATATGGGATACATCGTGAAGTTAAAAAAATATTTACCATCAAATATACTTAAAATATACCAAATTCTTGTTTCATAGTGAAAAGCTTAAATTATAAAAAATGTATAAAAATCCCTTATAAGCTTGAGGTTAATTTCATGAACGGCCTTAGTGAAAGCACTCGACTCCAAAAAGATTTCAACTCGTCAAAACTCGTTAGGGAAAACTGAATTAGTACTAAAGGCACGGGCGCGCCTCTTCATTCCAACTTCAATTAAAACGTCCGCTTTTATGAAATTATCACTTTTTCAGAAGTCTCTTGTCGGTCGGTTGTCGAGAACGAAATTCGTGACGCCTTTGACAAAGGCTTGAAAGACGTTAATTCTTTTTTAAATTTAACATTCTATACTGATGTTTTTATTCTGCTTTTATTTCAATATAATATATTTTTTCTTTGTTTTCTAGTTTCCTATTATATCCCGCATATAGCAGATTAGGCAAAGGAAACTTGAGAATCACAAGATTCTAGTTAAGACACGCTTTTTCCGTTAAGAAACTTCTTTACTTTCCACCGACTTCTGGAGACACTGCGGTTTGAGTGGCGTAACTCAGCACCGCTCCTTGCTTCGCTACCAAAGCGAGGAAATGTAAATAGAAATCGGAATCACAACCTGTCACGATAAAGTCACACCCTTGTTCCCCAGCTTCACGACTGACCTCTCTATCTAATAATATTTATGTTATTTTCTTATGAAATTTGTGTTATCATTGTATTTCTTTGGCAGCGAAAGCTGATTAAAATGAAAAAAGTAAAACGCGCATATGCAAAATAAAATCTGTTTTTATAAAGCAGTGATACGTTGCTTCAATATGTTGTTATTTATTTAGTTAATATCTCAATTTACAGCTCTGTCAGTCTCACCCAGGCGCCCGGTCGCCGCCGCGTCTGCCTCCCGAGACAGATCCTCGTATCGCCTCGTAAACTACGTCCAGACTGACTCGTCTGGCCTAGCAACGTCTTACAAAGTATAATTTTGTTATTATACAACGTTTGCACTTAGCAAATATATAACTATAAATATTCAATTATTATAAATTCTTTATTTGTTTAATCATATTAATGTGTTTTTATTTAGCTTTTCTTTTGAGATGAGAATTTAGACTAATTTTGTATTATATATTCTTTTTGTTTTTAAGTAAGGTAAGCAATGATATCTTAGGGACACATACACTTGTTTTTTATTGTAGAAATTACAACTCTATAATAAAAAACAATAAGCTTTAATTCATTAATAGTATATTACGTCAATCACATTATAATTATCAGCCTTCCCGTGATAAAAGCCCCATGCAGCCGGTTATCAATACTTGCAACCTTATAGCCCACCATAAATGTTCTCCACGCGATCGTAAACCACGTTTACTCCTATTCGAGAAACTTGCAAAATTGCACTGGAAAATGACTCGACTTCCATCCAAGTTAATTTAGGAACAGTCAATGTGAACTTTATCCCTATGTAATAAAGTTGCAAGTAATTAAGCGTGGATTTAGTAGTAGCGTTAAGGTTTACGAGGCGCGGAAGGATGAAGTAGTATTTGATACTGAGTTGCATTTGTGGTTTATCGGGTGGAAAGACGCCGCAAATTACAGCAGACTGCAGTTCAGTTAAACGTTATCAAATAGCCTTTTAAGCCTAATGAAAATATTACTATTCTGTTTTTTTTTTTTAACTTCATGCTATATTGCGCACATAGCAGGGTAGGCAGAGGAAAACTAGTGTTAAGGCACTCCATTCCCCATTTCCTGATTGAACAAAGCCACGCTGTACTTGCTTACCAGAGGGAAGGAATGAAAATATGAAATATTTTATTTCCTCGAGTGGGAGTGGCCTCAAGATATTAAAGTATATTATTTAGAAATCACTAAACGTTACTTGACTATAACCATCTCGTGACCTATTAACGTTTAATTATAGGTATTTTTTAACAAATATATAAAATATACAAAAAACGCGACAGTAATTAAATGGCGAGTAATAGGCCAATTTATCAAATTTGTCCGTCCCAGTAATTAGTGCCGTTGAGGGTCTCTTCGTAAAAGGTTAAACGAGATGGAACAATTTCAGTTATTCATCGCTTGCCGAAAATTAATTAATGTTTGAATAACGTCGAACAATTAACAGTTGAGGGTGTGAAGAGGGTTCAATAATATCATTATTATCGCTCTTTCAGAGGAGATGTAAATGTTATTTATCAAAATATAAGATATTCTTAGCTTCACGCTATACCCCGTAAATAGCAGAGTAGACAAAGAAAAGCTAATATTAAGACACTTCATTACCCAATTATCTCCCACTACCATTATTGAGGTATTGCGTATTATTTGGCTAAAATCAACGCTGCGCGCTTTATCTTTTTTTCAGGACGCAGAATCACGGTTCCTTGGATTAGCTGTAAGCTTGTGTAAAATATAAATATTAAACAAAAAAAACATACTTTGATATTGATGTGAAAAAGGAGGCTTTTTTGAAGTTAATTAAAAAGTCTTTTCATAAATTTAAATAAAAAGCAGTATAAAATTATGCACACGTGATAAAGTTACCATATCGAGGGTGCAGTATCGTTTTCCTGTAGGGGAAACTGAGAAAAGAAATATTTCAATTCACCTCTAGCACAATGCCAACACGAAAATGCTTTAAGGCAAGCTTTTGTCTAATATTACAAAACTACCACTTCTCATGAAACAGGGGAAAGCTTCAACGTTCAAATAAAAGAAGAAAAACGAATAAAAACAACACAGTGTTTTGTTTTTTTTTTTAAATGTGTTCTTTTATCTAAGGGTTGAAACTTAAATCGAGGAGCCATGTCTTATATTATGTAATTCATTCTCACCACGCAATGTCTTCAGAGAAATCGGCAGAAAGTGGGGAACGGAATGTCTTAACACTAGACTGCCTATTATATGCAGGATATAGTGTGAAGCTAAGAAATCTAAAATTACTTTATTTTATACCAGTATAGATATTATAGCTTTATTATTAAAATTGTAAATGTCGTCTATTCATATTAATATTTATATGTAATATCAAATTATGCATTATGCACCAAAATGGCGAAACCCTAATTTAAGCATATCACCCTTACTGAATTAATTAGGTATTTACGCACTCGACATAAGACAAGGCAACCCAATCCACTGTGAAATGGACTATCCTCTTACAGGACAGTAAGGGTTACAGGTAAATAACAATTAATTGAAGTCCTGCAACATGAGCTGGCACGTGGAAACCCGTCAGTGCAATTGACCATATGGTAGAGGCCAGTCGTGACGCGGGGCACAAGCGTGTGTCTATAAACGGGATTAGTTGTGAGTTCGATTCCAACAGAAAAATCATTCCTTAGATCTGGTGTCGAGGCAAAACGCGGCGGAGTATTTTAACACTAGGCTGTCAGGTTTCCTCAACCTACCCAGCTATTTTACTGTACAGGTTACAAGAGTGGAATCAAAAAAGTTACATATAATTTGTGACATAAGAACTAACTTACCAGTTAAGAATGAACGAAAAGGAAAGTGACTTCGTTCTCCACTTTCCCATCTTTCATGTTGATAAGTTTTTATGAATAAGAATAAGAATAATGGTTAATTTATAAGTCCTTTATTAAAATAATTATATAAATAAGTATGTAGGTATAGAATATAGAAAAACATTTCAAAACTGCCACGATAGCGCTGATGCTATTAGGATATCGTTTCTGATCTCAATTTCTAGATACGTATCAATTGATGGAATATTATTTTGCGTGCTTAAAACAATTAATCAAAGATACGTTTTAGCTTGTGTGTAATACAAATTACTTCAATTTGTATAAATATTTATTAATTTACCTTACAAATGACCTTTAAGGGGACACTTATTTTTTTAGCCTCACTCTGTATCCCGTTAATGGTTTTAGATTCCCTATCTGCCTAGTGCGAAACTCAACACCGCGCTTTGCTACTTGTGCTATTGCTACCAGAGTAATTAAAAAGCGAAGCGAAGGAGGAAACGACCAATGAAAATATTAAATAACTCATTTTCCCTAACGGGATGAAACCCACGGCGACGGTGTTAAAAACTCAAATTTGATTTATAAACTCAAATTTGTCTAGTAACTTTCAGTATAATAAAATATTATTGATATTTATTAAAAAATATAATATTTGTATGAAGACTCTACTCTACTCACATAGTTAATAAGAAAAAAACGGTAGCTACACCCTTTTACCGCTAATACATTAACCACGAGAATTCATTCGCTCATATGCCACTGCGCGATTAAAGGTCCCCTTCCTTGAAGAAACTAAAGAAAAAATGCCTAATCGACTTAAGTCCGTACTACACTGGCAATGCCAATATACGATAAGAACTTCGTTAGTAATTAATAAAATACTATTTTAGGAATGTAGAAGAAATATGCGTGGAATATGTATAAATAGCTTTAATAAACTAGTACACATAAGGATAGCCAAAATTTACTTATAGGATTTGATACTCTTTGAAATATAAATTATGAGATCCAAAATCTTTTGCAACGTTCCGCGACGTTAAGTTTCGCCACTTAACCCGCAGTGTCTCAAGAATTCGGCGGAAAATTGGGAACGGAGTGTTTTAACACTAGCCTACAGCCTAATGATAGTGCGAAAACCAAAATCTACACTTATAACTATTATGATAATAATAATGTCGATACTTATGTTTCACCATCCTTTTAGTACGTGACACCTTCACTTTATTTCAGACGAGGTGTAATATTTGGCGTTAAGTGTACAACGCACTTTATAAGCGCTACTTAACAGAAGGGTCTCAACACATGTCAAGAGCGAGCTCGGCGCGTGCCGGCGTCGGGTTACGGATATCACATTTTTGTCGAATTCCCCAAACGATTGGACTCTTTTATGTTAGCCTTTGATTTTAATTCAATGAAAAGTTTCTTAATTTCTAAAGCATTTTTGCGGCTAGTCCAGTCCATGTTGAAATATTTATATGATATAGGTATGGATTTTGTAATAAAATATAGTTATAATTGGACTTTACTAAGATTGTTTTTTTTTATAATTGCCCCATATTTCTATAGAAAGGTTATTACAATGAAAGGTCACGATGACCTTGGTCTTCCTATAAAGCGATATACATAATTTGCTTTGGTAAGGTAAGTATAAATATGAAAATGATAATATTTCAATTTTTACATTTTTTTCAAAAAGTTTCACTTTTACATTAAAGTTAAAGTTATTTCATTATTAACTCTTTAGAAATATACATAATATATATGTAGCTAAAGGATAATCTTTTTTTAAATATATTCTTAATTTTAAAAAAGTATATATCCTTTCTAATAACTAAGAATATGTGCACAAAGTTTCATCATAATCGATTGAGTAGTTTTAGCGTGAAAGCGTAACAAACAAACTTACATTCACGTTTATAATATAAATATATTCTTCGTCAAAATTAATTATCTACAGGCAAAAATAGAAAAGACAATTATGCACATTATACCAAAATAACGTTGAACATTTCATGGAAATATATCGAATGACGATCACGCGATGTTAGGTTACGAAATTGCCATCTCATTTAGTGAAGGCAGCGATGGCCCGACGGTGAGTCAGACCTATTTTGCTGACAGTGTTTAAGTAATAATATTTTTACTTTAATAGTATTAGTAGCTATATCGTTCTTTTTTTAATAATTGGTCTCTATATTGATAGAGTTCCTATCGTATCTTTTGTTATTAATAAATCCTGTTTACGTTAGATTAATAATTTCATTGAATTTTACATTACAATATTTATATTTTATTGGAAATAAAGTTTATATTTAGAAAATTTTGCAAAATAAAATTAATTTAAAATTTTTTGTAACAAATATTAATTTTTCATAATTCGAAAGTTATCAATGAAATCAATTTAATAAATTTGAATAAGATAAATAAAAACAAACTTGTCTTTTAATACTTCATTGTAAATTTATGTAAATATTCATTTAATATTCATATCAAAAATCTTATAAAACACTGGTCGTTTAGGATTTTTTTGAATATAAAGTCCGTTAATGAGGGTGAATTTGAACCGGTGGCGGCGACAGGTGGCGGACACGCGCCGCTGAGCCCCCCGTGCCATATTGTGCCATAGCTACTGCTACTTAAATTGAGTCTGACCAAAATTACTTATATCATAGAATACTATCATTTAGAATATTATTCCAAATGTCTATATAATCATTTACACGTTGATCATGTATTTATATGAAATATGTTGTATATGGATTATAAAAAGATTAGCTGATATTCTAAACTTTTTAAAGGAAAATATGGAAACAGGCGTAAAATTTACATAACGTTTTATTTTGTCTATTTCAGTATATATTTAATATTTTTCTAATGTAGACTTAGCTATACAGTCGATAATGAAATAACCAAAAATATTAATTATCATAACATATTATCATGAATTATAAAAATCTTTTAAAAATATAAAAAAAAGTTGACATAATATTTGAATGTCTACCAAATATACATGAAATTTATAGGAAATAATCCTGAAAACGTGCTTTAAAGTAATCATTTCGAATTAACTTTCCAAAGTAAATAAAGTAACTTACGTTTGTATTTTTTATTAATATCAACAAAACAAACTAAAATAATAAAATCATATTATTTTCTAAAAGTAAGAATTTAAAAATTCATGAATTGTATTCAAATATTACACGTTACATTTGCTTAAGTAGAGGCACTCTAGTCGCGCGTATACGTACGAGTATACATTAAAGTTTAAAAGGAGCCGTACGACGCCGACGTTACTGCGCTTTAATTGTATATTTATAGGATACATAAGCTGGTACCTGCCCGCAATAAATATCCTATGAGGCATCATTTTTCAAACTCCCAACATTTGAAATTCTGATATCAAATCGTCCTTCATTTACCCTTTACTGTGTACCGGGCGCTCGTAAACAACATCCGGTGGCCAAGAAATGTATTTAGAATATAGTGGCCTCATATTTGCACCGTTTGATAAGACTGCCCAGGCCGTGCATGCATAATGCACACGTCGCCGCGGTGATAATACCATATTAGAAAATTAAAATATTTAATGTACACAAATCTAAAGGATTTACCTTTAGCTGGCGCCTGAATAAATGGAATTTGCATAATATCTTTAGATTTTTCAAAGGGAAACAGAGCATTTAATATACATTTGTAAATATAAACTGCTTTATAACAGCACTCTTCTTAGAAATATCGTATCTTGTGGAGTAGAAGAAAGACAATGATGAACGAAGAGATAAATCACTCTATTCTCCACTTTATCATTTCATAACTTCGTTTAACAGAAACAGTATTAGTAGCATTATTCAATAAGACCAGGTTTCTTTAGCATTAGGCTATTTTTTAATCAAATATCAATGAACTTGGTGTTTGTTATAGATATACGTTTCGGGACTTTTCGACAGAACACGCCTTCATTTCAGGAGTGTTTGACACTTTGAACTTGGCAGTGGGGCACTCGGCCGGGCGACTAATTCTAAGCAAATAGTGATAACGTATCGCACGTGTGTATTGTCAACGGATCGCGCTTCCTACATAGTATAACATCGGAAGGTGATCAAATTACTTAAGATATATAAAATAAATTTTTATTAAGATTTGTTAAATATCCAGCGGTATAAAGAAAGTTTTAACGCAATTATCTATTTATACCGTTTAAACCAAACATTGATGACATATTAAGCGACAATAAACGTAACCCCAACCACCATTCTGGGGACAAATAACAGATTCATTTTATTGAAGACAGACCCCCCTGTTAATAAAGAGAGACGATGCCTCGCGTGTAAATAAAACTGTATAGCTAATGGGGTTGCGAAAATTGACCGAGGTATTTGAGCACCCTATATTATTTTTAGGGTTCTGTACCTCAAAAGGAAAAAACAAAACCTTACAGAATCACTTTGTTGGCCGTCGGTTCATCTGGCAAGACATTTATCTTGGATAGAGATATCAAGGATTGGAGATATCAAGCTGAAATTAAAATCAAATATTGAGTTCTACGGTCTCTTAGAGCTCAGAAGAAACGAAGCTAACAAGACAATGGATTTTATTGTTTTAAAATTTGGCACGCATGTTAGAACCTAATTTGGAAAGAGAAAATTCGAAAAAATCGAAAAGTGAAAAATTGTATTTCATAGTAAAAAATATTACAAAGTTGTACTTTCTGTTGACCTATAATCCTGAAATTCGTACGGCACCCTCGTTGGGTGAGTCCGACTCGCACTTGACCGATTGTTTTCTATAATAACTACTCCGCAATCTTAAAATAAATACTTTTAAATAATACAACGTAACAAAATGTATTCAAACTTCAAAGTTTTCAGCTCGTTTTCACATTTAAAATACGACGACTTTAAAACAAAGAGCTCTCTTTTGGCAAAAGTAATAACTCTTTACGAATGTTCATTGCATAACTTCGAAGCTCCAGAAAGGCAGCCACCCTAGTTCTTTCAGTAGTTTTGTTTCTGTTTTGTAGTACAAGAAATAAATTGAGGACGCCGATTTGCCTCGAGCATTGTCGGTTCGCTTTTTTTGTATTTTCTTTTATGAAAATATTTGCTATGAATCAAGACCATTAAACATTTTTTTTGTATATAAATCAATATGTATCTTATATATCATTATTTTTTATAAAGTAGTGTTAAACTTAAAATGAAATAGCGAATAATTATTTACTACTACTTTTAACTAACTCGATAATTACATGAAACACATAAAACAAGCTGACTCTACGTGAAAATTAAACCAAATTTACGTTAACTTTATAAGTAATATAGCATATTCGAAGTAATTCATACTTTTAGTTGACAAATATGTAGATATGTAACTTCTAATTAAATTACTTGTAAATTGTTACAGACTGAACAATGTTACAAAGTGGTATTAATAATAATTATTATTATATCTTGTCAATGCTCGAGGTGCTGAAACTTTTGAAATTACTGTAGTAGGACAAGAACTTTAATTAATTAATAGTATAAATGTCACGCGTTGTAACCGTATTAAATAATTCAGAGCATGTTATACGTTACAATTGTTGAAATTCTTTTACATACATATTTTCTTAGATTAGGCGTTTTATTAAATAAATATAGCTTTAAATAAAAGTGGTTTATTTGTAATAAGCAACTCAAATAAGTGGAAAAGTTATAAAGATAGTTGTCTATGACGCAGTCGTGAAACAAGGGAACAAGCGTAGGCACGCCAGGTTGTGGATTCAATTTCCAGTCGAGGAAATTAAATATTGAATATATTCATTTTTTCGCTCTAGTAAGCAGCACTTTTGACAAAGGCGGTGAACGAACTTAACACTAACTTCCTTTTGCCTACCCTGCTACAGTACGCTATGGTTACAGTAGTCGAAAAATGAATCAGCTTTAATAATATATTCAAAAAGCGAAACGATTAGTCTCAAGGGGCGAATAAACGACACGATATTTACGTAGAGGCCTCATTAAGAGCGTACGCGTTCATAATTGAAGGTAATGTTGTACGTAGGTACAGTTCACTGGCGCTACGCAAGGAGCAAGGAAATCGATACTGAAGTTTTGGCACCACGTGGCTTCGTCGCCGAGCAACCGCTGCGGTGCACGGGGGTGGTGGGTGCGTGTGTCATTATTATTATTGTAAAGTGCATTACTCATTTTTATACTTATTTACTGTCATATTTAGTAAGTAAACGTTTCCTTTTTTGTATAGGTTTTTCTTTATTTGAATTCGTAAGTCTTAAAAAAATACCTAAATTCAGCATTTAAAAACTAGCTCATTTTAGCTAGCAATTAAGATTTGCGTGGAAATATCAAACAGAAAAATATAAATATTTATACACGTTTGTGTTTGTGAGTGTAACTTACGTCAAATTAATAGGTAGGTTTAAGTAGTTGGCTTTCAGCGATAATCGTCTAAGTTTATTATAAATTCTCTTTGCTAGCAAACTGAACACTTATAGCTAAAGCTCGATAACCCTAGTTAATATGTATTTATAGCCACGATTCCTAGTATTACAAAGTCAAGGTCCTCATTTCTAAAAAAGGGTTGGATTCTATGTAGAATTATTTATTATTCAATCATTATTTATACTGCTATTTTCTTGTAACATTATTAAATGAAAATACTAAACATTTGAACATAAATTGTATAAGAAATATTTATTTTCCGTAAAATAATTGCCAATTTCTTGTGATTATATATATACAATAATGTATTATTATCAGCGGGTCGACTATCAGAATTGTATAAAATGAAATGTTCATTTCCTACGATTGCTGGAGCGACCGTGAACGTGAATGAGGTCACAAGATTTGATCGCCGCAATGCGCTCGTTGCGACACCTGCAGCCACATCTCATATGAGCACCAGGAAACTACTTACTATACGAGTATATGTACCAGATACGTCTCATACACCTCTTTGATAATAATAAGATATATATTATTTATTCGTAATAACAATTTTCACGCAAATACCAACTTTTTACGTGCATTTTACTCATAATCACGTCTTGTTAAACAACTTTAAAGCTTACATGTAATTATAGTTGAAAAGTATAAATTTTGCTTAATAATTTAACTTTTTTCAAGCGAGATAAGCAACGAAATAAAAAAGAGTGTTTGTGTGTATATAAAAAGAGTATTTATGTAAGTCCAGTCCCATAAGTCATTAGCTTTCGTGACCTCACGAATTAAGCAAGAATGCGATTCATGGCATTTCAAATAAATATTTATTTCAGTTGCGTTATGTAAATAAAATGTATTTATAATATATGCTGTATTAATATTTTAATACTCAGACAGAAAAATCACCTGTCTAGCTTTTTTTTTGTAAAAAATAGGAATCACGTCATCTCTGCCTACCTAAGCCTGAAAAAACATTCATGTCCTACTCCATGTATTCATGGAAATTCCGAAAAAAAAACATGTTTTATTAATGCGCAAAGCCGCTAAACTAATCAGTGCCATTGCCAAGGATTGAATAACAATTTTCAAGCGAACAAATCGAATTAATTTAAATAATTTTTCTGTTACCCATGTCTTTTTTATAACCGCTTTCAGTTAGTTCATGTTAGTAACAAGTTGGTGTCTAGTTTTTACGCTATATTCTACGGCTACGTCAGCAAATCCAGGCTTTTAAAAAATATTTCACTAGCCTCACAACAGGTTGTTGGTTCGATTCCCACTCAAAGAAATTAAATATTTTATATTTTCTTTTATTCTAAGTTTTGCTTGAACGTGGCTTTGAGTTCCGCAACACACAACGCCTCCATTATCCGAAAGTGGCGAGCAGAGTGACTTTACACTAGGCTACCTACTACACTAGGTAACCTGCCTACTTCCGCTACATGCGTGATAGAGCGTGAAACTGAAAATAAAAATTTGATATAGCTTATCGCTATGAAAGTCGTAAATAGAAGTCTAATGAAATAATAACAAACCTACATGCCTAGTTGACGTGACGTGACCCGTAAACGTAAAGGCGCGTGTCAATCAGCACGTTGACGTACATACTTCGTTATGATATAAAACAACCTTAATTTGGGGTAAGAGACTAAATAAGTTTTCTATACGAAAGCAAATTTAACTTAGCTACTTATGAAACTAAATTATAGTATGAATTTCGTAGCGATACGTGTCTCGCGGTTCACGGTAATATTCAGATGAATTTTGAATGGTTCGCGAAGGCACTTGGGGTAGAATGAAATAATATATTATACATATATACAATATTACAATAGAGAGTGAATTTATTTGTTAAGTAGGTTTTGTCTATATACTTGGAAAGTTAAATAATAAATTAATATCACGATTGTGTAAAGAGTATTTAAGTTAAGAGTTCTACTGGACTCTTACTCTCTTGGAAAGACGCTTGATTTCCCGTCAATCGAAAGCTAAAGCAGACTCCTAGGACAGGCTGTTCTAGCTCTACTAAATTATTTCATACAAATATAAAAAAGTATAATCTAACAATTTATTTATCTTTAAGAACTCGTTCAAATAAAAAAGTTACAATTTACTCTAGGCCGTTGTAGAACAAATATTAATTGAAAAGTACTTACTTTATATAAGGGTTCGAAATAAAGGGGCAGTTTATCGCACGCCGGGGAAGGAGAGAGATTTACGACAATCTCCGGCTTCCATTTATTTTCTTTGAGTGACTGAATTCTTTTATTCACTTAACAGGTTAACGTTCCTGACGTTTAACGTTACATTTAAATGATTTGACCGTTTGTTGGAATGAAGGAGATTTTTTATATATTATTATTAGTATTTTTGTTGCATTTTTATTTATTACTAATTATGCGTAATATATATAAAAGGTATAGTTAAGAAAATCGAAGTTCGTGACATTCAAAGTAATGTTAGGGCAGCTATCGAAAAAAATGCTATCGATATTCCTGTTACCAGGAGGACATTGATTACGCACAACACTCGTGACTTTCACTTATTTGTCCATACAAACATTTTTTCAGAAAATTTCCGTCATACTCTATTATTTCTGCTATGTAATTTTTTTGAGACCAGTCGTGACAAAGTGTGATAGTAAATGCGACTGGTTGTGGGTTCGATCCTCTCTCGAGGAATAATATATTTATTTAAATTTATATTTCCATTTCTTCGCTCTGATGTCGAGGCTAAGAGCGACGTTGATTTCCGCTACTCGCAATGGCTCTAGAATTGGGCGGAAAGTGGGCAACAGAGTGTCTTAACACTACTCTGCTATGTTTGGGATACAGCGTGAAACTGCTCTTTTTTACTGATTGTACTGATATTTTATCCTTATAAAAATATTTTATTTCAATCACTTTAAAATATTAAAATTTTCTTTTTAAATATGTTTACTCTAGCGTGTTTACTCACGTTATGTTCACAATAAGCAAGGACAACGAACTTGAATAGTAATACTTTCTTCGGAGGACTAGTGATGTTACGAAACAGTGTATTTCGAAGGTAAACGCCCTTTATACTATCTCCTATACAACGTTGCATAAAACATGGCGCCACTAAGGTATAGTGTGAACTTTATACTGTCGTTAATAGTTCTAATCCCTCTTAGCAAAATTAATATACGTATTTACCATAAATGCGTTATCTGTGCATGGATCCCCCAAATAAAACAGAAAATACACGGCGGTGTGTTCAATATATATTCGTTCATATGAATATGGATAAGACAATAAAGTTTTTTTTAAATATATTTATGTGTAGTATTTTATTTTCAACGTCACACTGGCTCCTACACTGTATGTATCACTGGCGTCTGGTTATCACTGAAATGAATTTTGGTTATTGTCATGTTTTTATTGCCACAAACGAACCAAGCGATTGACGTAAGAATCATTAAAATCGGTCAATATGTTTGATCTCTACAGTTTCACATAGAAACAAACATACATATAGACAAACTGATAAACACTTCACCCTCCTTTGCGCATTTGGATAAAAAGAAAACAATTTTCCAAAGCTTTTAAAACCCACAGTATACTGCACGTAGCAACAATAACAGTTTCTGAAACATCAATAAGCAAAATATTTAAAATATGAATTGTAGTGATTTGAAAAAATCAGCCTGCGTACCGATGACTTGTGTAGTTGATTGCATACTTTATTAGTTGCCAATAAAAGATTATTGGTCGGTCGACTCTCGGACGGTATTAGTTTCAGCTACAATTTTCCTATGAAATATCAAATGGAACTATACATTTTTACGTTTCATTTATACGTTTTATTTTTCTAATTAGAAAATAATTAAATTAGAAATTAAAGAATGTTTTTCAAATAAAAGTTTTAATTTAATGATTTCCTACTGTCACAAATACAAAAAAATATCTATTTATTTCGAAAGGGACTATAAATTATATGCATGAAACAGGTAGCACTCAATAAATAAATACAAAAATGTAATAATATTCGGCACTTGATATCAATTTTTCCGCCGACACAATTGCTCGAGCAAATATTTGATTAATATCGTACGATGTCGAACCATACGTGTGTAGCATTTGGCTATGGGCATTTATGAAATGAAAGAGTATTTGCGTCTCTTATCGTTAGAAAATGTTTTACATATTTTAGATCTCAAAATTATAAAAATAATTAAATATTTACTTTAGGCGAGGAATTTTAACATGTTGCATTTATTATTGCCTGTTTTGCCGATGTCCATATAATAAAAAAAAGTATAATGTAAATGATAGCATAAGAAGAGATATAGATAGATTTCATAAGAAAATTGTTAAAACCTTAGCTATGTATTTGCTTATTACGCCAGTAGAATAGATTGGATTTTGATGAATGCCCAGACTGCGGCAACTAGTGGAACATATTTTATCACAGCTATAAAAAATATTATGACGACTTCAAATCTACCTTTGCCAATGCTTTATGTTTGTTTTACTGTCCCTTATAGCTGCTATAAAGTATAAATACATTTTTATTTAGGAAAGCAAAAACAGAAAAACATTTTTTTTGTATCATTATTAATCCAATTACCAATTAGATATTTCCGAAATGATTATTGCATCTGTTCCTATTTTAATATTATTGTGTATATTTAGTAATATGCAGAATTTTACGAGAGAATTCAGCGAAAAATAGAGAACGTTTCATATGGGAATGTCTCAGCACTAGGTTCCCTTTGCCTACCCAGCTTTAAGCGGAATACAGCGTGAAGCTAAAAAAATACCTTTAATAATAAAATGTATTTATTAAGAAACTTTTTATTAAAAAAATATATCTTAACGAAAAGCAATACATTTTTGATACTCTACATACAAATTAAATACATACCTATAAAGAATCGCCCGAGGCGATCTATGACGTGTCCCTAATACGAGCGCGTGTCAACAGTCAATAGTTCAATGGCGGATGGCGGTGGATTTTATTGTATTTGTATTTATTTTGTTCCGTGCCTTCCCACGGGCGACTTTCTAAGAACATTTTGAAATAGTAAATAACTATCGAATTTTAGATAATTAAAATTTGTCTCACAGTTATCTATGAAATGTAGACTGTAGAAAACATTTTTATAGACAAAATATATGGCTATAAAACGAAAAGAATTTATTAATACTCTCTATATATAGACATAGTTTATACAAAAATACACATTCGCAAACAGTAGTATCTCATTATCTCGTATTAGTTTGTTCCTTAAACAGATTTATTTGATAAGATAATGTATTTATAAAGCGGTACCGATCTTGTCTGCTAAGATAATTGCATATTTATTCATTCCTCTGTCTGGAAATAATAGCCTGAAATTTGTATTATATATATATTTTTCAGCTTCTGTATTCTATTTGTTACTGTCCAGTGGGCAAATACTGTAGTTATAGTTAGCAGAAAAATTTGCATAAAAATACTTTTTATACTTGTTCTAAAAGTTCTATTACAAAACAATCTTATATGAATTAATAATTCGAAACTAAAAAATACCAATTTCTGTAATGTATAATAATAATAATTCAACGAAACGAACAAAATAAAGTTCATAACCATTTTTGTGTTTCAATTTTCTACACGAAATGTTTATGTACGTAATATTTCAAAGTACACAATTAAAGCTAGGCGTACGACGAAAAATAATCAAAAATAACCAAAAGGAAACATTTTACGTCTTGAATTTCTTCATGAACCAAATATATTCCGTAAGACGGTAATAGAATATAAAGTTTGAATGCGACAAGCGCGGAGCGAAGCGATAAAAATTCAATGCGGCAAGTAGCTTACGTAAGGCGGGCGAACTTGGGCGCTTCAGAGTTCGTGCAAACTAAATTCGATATTATAATTTAGTTATCACGAAATAGTAGTTTTTCCAAATGAAGTCGACTACATCAGATGTAGAGACGTGTTCTTGGAATCGATAAATTATACAGTGATCTATTCTTGGGGGAGCTGATGACGCTCGTAAATCAATAATCGAAGCGTTGTTTTCTTAAAATAATGCATATAAAGTCGATGCGGATCCCACTCATACCACATTATTAGAAATTTTGTATAATTAGATCGATATTACAAACGAAAATTTACGTCTCAATTTACGTCTCGTCTTATTCTATTGTGTTGCAATAAGTAATTTCTATATAGTTGATAGTATTAAAAAAAGAAGCTGAACAGAGAGTTATTATTTTATAAATCACGCCTAATATTAGTTCAAAATAATGATAAATTATGCTTATATCAGTGGTATAAAAAATTAAGACTGTTCCTAAAAATTAAGATAATAAAGGAAATGCAATGAAAATAAAATGGACAGTGTATTATTCAGCTTGTACCACTTGCAGGTGGGCTGGCACCGCGCCAAATGGAAGAGGCCCGACGTTCGGCATCCATGTCGGTGACCCATTAAACGTGAGCCAGAGCCAGCAGAGCCAGTAGAGCCTATTGATGCCATATTTACTGATCGGCTAAGTACGACGGGGTGAGCGCGATACCTACTATTAATGAAAATTCTCTTTTTTATTCACTCTTTTGGAGTTTTAGATATATGTATGTAATATTACTTTATATCTGTATACTTGTTTAGGTTCTTTTTGATCAAATATTTAATGCAAGAGACCAATAGTAGCGCAGGAGGCACAAACTGTGGCTGGAAAATATTTCTTTAAAATTTATATTTACATTTCTCCGTTCGAGGCAAAGCACGGCGTTGAGTTTCGCCACTCAACACACAATGCCTTCAGAATTCGGCGGAAAATGGGAAACAGATTATCTTAATACTAGGTTCCCTCTGCCTACACTGTTGTGTGCAGCGAGAAACTGGTATAATTTTTTTTTTATTTGTTTAATGCTATATTTGAAAATGCTGAGAATAATTGTATTGAAATAGTTACTTTCATATTACAATTTAGTTATTTAAATATATTTAGCTGATGCAATTAATTGTAGAGCCATAAAATGTATCTAATCACAATTGATTCTAAAATTAAAAACTTTATGAAGTTTTTAATTGTGATTTATATATATTTAGTAACAATAGTAATACTAGTTTATTTAAGTTAATACTAGGATATCCTAGAAGTTAGCCTTAAAGTAGATCGACGGTCTAAGTCAACTTGATAAATGTTGTGGGGAAGTGACAGCCTTCTGATTGTCGCTGTAAGACCCCTTTCCTTTGATATATCACTGCTTAGTATACGAATCAAAAACAATTTGTATATCTACTAACTAGAAGCAATTTATTTTGCTGATATTTTAAAATATAAAACTTATATATGTATAATTTTAAATTATTATTTTAAATGGATAGATAGATATCTATTTTGTATATATACTTTATAATTAATATATATAGATAATATTTGAATTAAATTTATTGCTTATATGAATTTTTGTATTTATTAATTAATTAAAAAGTTACGCGTTGAAGTCTTTTTAAGGGATCAAAATTTGCTTTTTCCGAGACCTTTTAAATTGCGTTGATAAAGGGTTAACGACCTCTGTTTTGTTCGCTTATAGAATATATAGAAATAAGATTAAATGATGAATTTAATAAAAAGAAACAAGGAATTAAAGAAGTTTAAATATAGCTAGTAGAATACACAATAAATAGATATTAACTAGAAACAGATCGTCTCGCATATAAGTTTATTTTTACATATAAATAATTGTTTAAGCCTATAAGAACATTACGCCTACATGAAATGTAAATGTATCAATTAAATATATATAATCATGATTAATTTTATACGAGTATTTAAAAATATTTTGATATGACATCTAATAAAATGATTAAAAAAGTTCTCTCGTTAAATCACTATTAGAATAGAATTAACTATAAAGTTAAGATAAAAGAATTATTTAGATTTATAGTTAAATAAAACTAAAAAGCAAGTTATACGGGAATAGTTAGAGTTATAGATTTTTTTTTATATTTCGGCATCGGCAGGTGCAAGGATGCGCTCGCACTCGATAGCTCGTGGTGGCGTGATGATAATCAATATTTACACTCATACAGATGTATGTATAGCATATATATATGTATGTTTTCGGCGTGACATAACTTGTTTAGACGTCGCAAGGACGCGTGACCATGCCGCTTAGAGACAACCCTCTACCACTCTATCATATCTCATATTAGTTCTCATAATATATTCTCATATATAGATTTTAAAGAAGAATGTACAGGAATATTTCATAATTTAGGGATTTTCATTTATTCAATTCAATTCAATTAACTACTTTGTGAATAGTAAAAATCCTCTTTTTGAACTTGACGTAACCTCACTTATGTAACCACTAAATGAAATAGGTAATATATTAGAAAATAATTTTTGATCTTATACATAGTTAAATGTATTTTCATTATTTCCTTTTCGAAAAACGAAATTTAGAAAATTAAAATTTTTATTTTTTTTAATACAAAACAAAAAATATTATAAATGAAGATGTCTGTAAAAAATTATCGTTAAAATAATCAAAAATATAATAGAAAAAAAGTTTTAAAAACATGATAAAAATTAATTGCGTTTTAGGTAGAGTTTAAATCCCGATATCTAAGCTCAAGAGGGTGATTGCGGATAAGGCACACACCGCTATTTTATTCTTGAAACATGTGAAATCAAAGGGAAAATGCAAATCTGTAAATCAGCTGATCGGCACACCCCAAGGGGGATTATAATGCATGAGAGGGGAAACGCGTGTCACGCTACGTCGCGATCAGCTGTTTCTGTACATCACAAATAGCGTTATAAAGGTATGTTCATGTGGTCGTACTCACCGGCTGCGTTGGTCAGCCACCACCAGCAGCAGCAGGCGGCCACGAGCGCCCGAGCGCCGGCCATATCAGCGACAGCGCATCACACGCGCGCTCTCGCCGGCCGCCCCGGCGGACTGAACAGTGAAGTGCGAGCCGGCCGCCCCGCGCGATCGATGCGCGCACCCCTGCCTCCACCCCCCGCCGCCCCGCCCCGCGCGCGCGCCCTGCTCCCCCGACCCCGTACCGCGCCCCGCAGACGCTTTCCCGAGTTTCCACGGAGCGCACGGATCGCTGACCGCCCCTAATTGATTGGTCCCGTTCACTTGCCGAATACGTTTTAGGTCAGCACCGCCGCAGAGGCCTGCGCATACTCCTACTGAATCTGTACTCTTACTGAAACTTGGCGAACTCTGCTCTATGACAGACTTCAGAGTCACGTGATTCGTCTACTCTAATATTTTGGCTAATTACTCTTTTCTGAATTATAAAATTGACTTGAAATTCCAATCATAAATAAATATTGCTGAATATCAATGATGATGATGATGATGAAAGGAAATGATCGTTTTTACTTTTATTATGATATGATATGATATAATTTCGATATTTAAAAAATAAAAAGTTTCTCAGTTTCTGTTTCAAGTCTTTTGCTGGAAAAACACGTGCGCTGTGCGTAGCCGGTAACATGCAGAAACATTTTTAACGTAGACCCTATCTTATAGTTAGATAGATCTTGATAATGATTTCAAAAAATATATAAATAATTGTAAATCTCATTTTATTTCATTGTTGCAAGAGATATTAAACTGAAACTTACATTTGAAACATATTTTTCTGTTATACAAGTTAATTTTCATTGATGCAGTGACAGACTTGGCGAAGTAAAGCAAACCAAAGTGCTATAAAAATGTCTGAGTTAGAATCCACGCAATATATATATGTGATTTCATCTTCAAGTTGACTATTCATTTTTTTTTCATTAATTGACTTCAAATGGCCCAGTTGTCTTATAAATTTATCCTATTTAATTTTTAATATCTGTTTCAGTTCCGCTCAAAAGTCGAAGCTTATTTTATATTTATATAATCTTATTATTATTCGTTTGAGATGTTAAATAACACACATAGATAAAAATAATCAAATTTCTTTAAGAACTTATTTTTTTTATTTACTAAACTGATTTTTTTAGTCTAACGACTGTTAAGCTAAAAAAAACACCGACGGTTTCGAATATTTTGTCTACCTACCTTATGGTAGTGTCGGAATTAGGTCAGAGTTAAATAAGATAACAGCTAAAAGGAGTTTTCAATGCCTTGTAACTTTTTTAGTCTGAAACTAAACATAAACTTATATAGAGCCCGTCGCTGAGGGCATCGTGGCACGGGAGTGCTCCCGTATGACTGTAAACGCGACGGTTATGGGTTCGAATGCCACTCGAGGTTATGAAATATTTTATATCTACATTTCCTTGCTCTGGTAACAAGGAGGAGTTCAGCTATGCGGGAAGTGAAGATTCTTATAAATCAAGTGATAAATCTTTTGGCAAACCTTTCTGACTTTGTACATCATTAAATGCGATGGTGGTCGTAGGCTTTTATTACATTGTATTTTAAAATTACACATGAATGCAATTTTTTATTGCACCAATTATTTTTTTAAAAAAGAAAATTTAAAATGAATCGCTTGCGATAATTATAATAAAAACCCTAAAGAAAACTGTTAATAAAATATTAATTACTTATACACTTGACGAACTTTTTCTATGACTTAACATAAGGATATAATGTGAGTGAACATTGTTCCTCGCAATTTTTTCTCATTGTGACTATGATCTCCCCATTTTTCGATAAGTTTTCGAAACATTGTGTGTTAAGTGGCGGAACTCAACGCAGCGCTTTTGTCTTGTTACCACACAGAAGAAATAAAAATATTAATAAATAATCATTCATATCCCCGAGTGAATATCATAGAATCACACATGCTTGTGCTACTGTGCCACGACGGTCTCCAATGTTCTGATTATCCAATAAAATCTAAATATGGTTGGTATGGTATGGTTCTTTGAGGAAAAAAGAGATTAAAAAATGTTAATTAATTAATTTTACCTTAATTTTATACTTTGACGTAGAAAAATACGTGCTACACATTTTTTGAAAATTCCCCGACAGATGGCACTGCAAACCGGGCTGGCAAAATAAATAAAAAGGAAAAGAGATAACAAATGCATAAACATACTTTTCTTTCATATATTTGTGGATAACAGTATCTAAAATTATTTGTTTATTATACTCAAACCTACACAGATATTGTTTTTTTCCTGATACAAATGTCATTCGAAAACTGTCAGCTGTCATAATCTATGCTATAAATATTTATGTATGACAGGCCCCAAACATTGCATTTATTATTTATATTTACCATACGAAATTTAAAATAATATATAACAACATTGTGTAGTGCCATTTTAATAATATGCCTAAATTCAAAAATATATTATAAGATTCCCATTAATAATATTTGGTTTTTATTATAAAAAAGAATGAAATGAAACTAAAACATGGCTATTACGATATTTTCGTTCAAACCTGTGCAAAATATTCTTCCAAAATTGCTGTTAGGCATTTCAATGATGGAACGTACAAAAACTACTCTTATTCTGAGCTATACGGTGTGTGTGAATACATATCACAAAATTTACAACAGCTAACATGTAAAAAAGGTATAATAGGATTGGTCTCTAAACGGAATATCTTAATTCCTTGTGTTATTGCTGCGTAAGTAAAGATACTATAATTAAACTTTAACTTTAAAGTATAGACTGTAATTAAACTTTGTTACTGACATGATGTTTTCTTAATTTTCAGAGTACATAAATGTAGCCCAACATTCATGTTTCTAGACCCATCTCAAGACATAGAAAAAATTGCTAATGACGTCAAATTCACTGCGCTAATTGCAATCAGAGAGTCAGAAAGCAATACTTCATTAGAATATTTTTATAAAAAACCAGATAAATCTGTGACAATTTTCAATTTAATAATTGATTTGTATGCCTTAAATACAAATGACAGTCATAACAATTATGTGCCTGATCATTCTTATATAGCAATGACATCTGGTAGCACTGGAGAGCCCAAACATATTAAAGTACCAGTACAGTGTATGCAACCAAATATAGAAGATTTGACTAAAATTTTTGGAATTACACCAACTGATGTAATATATTTTTCCACTCCTTTAACATTTGATCCATCGATGATAGAAATTCTCCTGGCTTATATGAATGGTGCATCTTTACTGATTGCACCAGAAAAAGTTGATGCTCTTTTTCCTGAGAAAAATGAAAACTCAATAACATTTTGGCAAACAACACCATCAAAATTCTTCCAATATTCAAATTCAGATATTAAAAATAAAATTTTAAGTGGAAACTCCTCATTAAAAATATTAGCACTTGGCGGTGAGCCTCTGAATGGTATAAAAATATTAAAAGAATCAAAACATGTTAATAATAAAACTAGAATATTTACACTATATGGTGTCACTGAAATGTCCTGTTGGGCTTCTGTTGCTGAGTTAGATTTGAATCGAATATTAAATGACAGAGAAGTACCTCTTGGTGATTGTTTATCTGAAACAGAAATTATTCTTAAGCCATGTCATAAAAGTAACAACAGCAAAATTATTTTAGGTAAATTTTTCTTTTATTATTATATTATTAGTATAATCATTTATATAAATATTATATTACCGATACACCACTCGGAAAGGCAAAGAGACTCTAATGGTTAGACACTCCATTCTTAGATTCCTGCTCAAATTCAAGAGATATTAAATTTTAGGTGATAGAACTCTGTGCTTACCAGATAAAGATATTTTATTCCCCTTAGTAGGATTGAAGCCACAACCATGACATTACAGTGAGATATTGCCACTATGCCACAATGTTTTAAATGTATTTAAATTATATTTATTTGTGTTTGTTTTTTTAATTATTAAATTTGGAAAATACAATGAAACTTACAGTAGTATTCACTTATTCTATTTATTTATATTATATTGTAAATTTTTAAAAATAATTATTTTTCTTATCTAAATATTAAATGCCTTTTATTCAATCTATTATCTATTATTCATTACAGCAAGTAAGACAAGAAAATGTACAATACTCAATAGAGTAAATCATTCAGATGAAGAGAACTTAAAATATATTGATACAGGTGATTTAGGAGAACTAAGAAATGGTACAATTTACTATAGAGGCCGTACAGATGATGTTATAAAGAGATTTGGACACAAAGTTAATTTACAAGGAATAGAAAATACAATAATGCAATGTCCAAGAGTAAAAACATGCTCATGTATTTGGTTGCCGAAACCAAACATATTAGTAGTTTATTATTCTTCTGAAAATCTAAGCAGTCAAGAGTTATCAGATTTTTTAAAGTGTAAACTAGACGATAAGCATTGGCCTGATAAAATAATTAGAGTGGATAATTTACCAACAAATTCACATGGAAAAACCTCAAAACAGATCCTGTCACAAATGTTTGAAAATTCACATTTAACACATACTTTTGACTCTTTAAAAGATCTGTTGTTAAAAGAATTAAAAACATTACTAAACAGACAACTTATTTATGAGGAAATAAAAGATTCAGATTTTTTTTCTATTGGCGGTACATCATTTCAGGCAGTAGCTTTATGCAATAAAATATCTACAATTTCACCTCAATTTGGAAAATTTATTTTGCCATATTTGCTCTCCCAGGGTAACAAAATAAGAGAAATATTGTCAGTAGCCCTAAAACAATTAAGACTGGAAGATAAAAAGTCAAAGAAAAGATTAAAGAGACCTATGTCTATCTCCGAAAGTTTATCAACGAATCAATCAGTTAAGAAAGTAATGGAAAATCCCACATCAGGTTCTATAGAGTTGATCAATGTATGGAGTTATGATACTGGTAAATGTGTTGATGCATCACCTACACTGTTTCAAAATGGCCTGTAAGTTTCAATATAAAGAGTACATTTTTCTAGCTTCACATTGTATTGCATATAGCAGGGTAGGCAGAGGAAACATGACATTGATGTCAGTGACATCAATGTCCTGACTTTCTGCCCAATTCTCGAGACATTGTGTATTTAGGGGCAGATTCGCGCTAAGTCTTCTTACCAGAGGTGAATAAATAGAATCCACAGAATGAATGGGACTCAAAAAACCTCAACTAACGTGTTTCCACTGACGCTCTGTTAAACTGTGTGCGAATACACTTATTTAATATAAAATGAACTGCAAATATAAGCTCTTATTGTTTTTTTTTTACTATGGTATAAATAAAATTATCAATCTTCAATTTTTTTGATTTCGGTACCTTGAAAGAAAAAACCGATCTGTTATAGGATTATTTTCTCTGTCTGTCTGTTAACAATCCTATAATGATTTGCTTTTTTTTCTTTTTAGATACAGAATCCTAAAAATAATAACCTTGAAATTAAATAAGTATTCGGTTTTCTTCATTTCAGCAACATCTACGTGACTGTGGGCAGCCATTCGGGGAAAATAGTTTGTATTGACGCAATCAGTGGCATAACGCAAGGCACTTTACAAGTGAAATCTCGTATCGAAGCCCCAGTACTTTGTTACAATGATGATTTATCCACTCCCTATGGAGCCGTCGGAACTTACGACGGAACCATTGTATGCTTTACATTGGAAAATTGTGAACAAACATGGAAAATAAATATCGGTTCTATGATCAAAAGTAAAGGAGTTTTTTGTAAAGGACGAATATATATAGCATCGTATGACGGTTTCATACGCTGTATTGATGCTTCGGTAAATCCTATTTGCTACTGATATTATAAGTTTGTAAGGATGGATGTTTGTTCCATTTTCACGCAAAAAGTAATGAACAAATTTAGATTAAACTTTGCAATAATAGCATAAACTATAATTTTTTAAAGATTTTGTGTAATTTGGCTAATAATAAAACAATAACTTTAAGCGGGCGAAGCTGCAGTTGAGTCGCTAAAAGGCAATATTTTTTTTTTGTCTAATAAGTTTTAAGGAAAATTATCTTTATAACAATATACATAAAAATCTATTATTTGCTATAGCCGTTTGTACCTACTACTGTTATCGTTCACAGACGGTATTATTTTTAATGATAAAAATGATTTTATTATTGTAATACTTAGAGCATGAAACTGCAAAATATTTAATTTGAATTATCAGCTTCACGCTGTATCCCGTACACAGCAGGGTTGTCACCGGAAACCTAGTGTTAAGACACTCCGTTCCTCATTTTCCACCGAATTCTAGAGCCGCGTCACCAGAGAGAAGAAATGAAAATATTAAGTATTTCATTTCCTCGAGAGGGAATTGAACTCACATTTGGTTTTTACAATCATACGTTGGTGCTCCTGCGCCATGACTGATCTCAATAATTTGAAATATATTATTGCTATTAAGGAATTAATTTTACAGACAGGAGAAGTCAAGCATACAATACGTGTAGCCGACCAGGCGATATCTGCTAACTTAGTAACAGCTAAGAATGAAGTTATCCTATTGGGAACCTTATCGGGAACGTGCGCAAGCGTACACATGGAGTCCGAAACAGTAATATGGCGCGGCTCAGTCAGCAGCCCCGTATTCTCAAGCCCTGTTCTATACGACAACGATAAATACGTTGTATTCGCGGAAGTAAATGGCGAAATACATTGTCGGACAGTCGAAAAAGGCATCAAGGTGATTTATGCAGTTTTTGTTAGTCTATTTTTTTGCTATTATTCACAAAACTAATGACGTTTTTTGTACACTTTTTTTCAGATCTGGAAGTATCAAGGCGCAAACGGAAATATATTCTCTTCGTTTTACATTAAAGAAATAGATAAATTTAAATGGCGGATGGTTTTTGGATGTCATGATAACAAAGTATATTGTGTCAACATAAAGAATTTTCAGCCAAATCTCAATTGGAAAACTGAATTCATTTCTCCAATTTACTCAACACCTTGTGGATTAAATGACAAATATATATTAGCAGCATCTAATAATGGAAAATTATGTATACTTAACAGTGAAAATGGTTCCATAATCTCTGAATATCAGCTCCCAAATGAAACATTTTCTTCGCCTGCTATATATAAAAATTATGTATTTATTGGATGTCGAGATGATAATCTTTATTGTTTAAAATATGTTAAAAGTTGAAATTATTTTCCCAAATTGTATGTATGACATGCTATTAATTACTTGCTTTTTTTACTTTTAGTTCCATGTAAATTATTTTTAAATTGTAAGCAGTTAAAGGTATTTGGAAATAAAGTGAACACTTCTATTGTATCAGTAACTTTATTTATGATCTTACACAGAACATTTATGTGTATAGTGAGCATTCATACATTGACATTATTTAAATGATATGGATACACAGATGTAGAACCAGATTTTGGAATGCATTTAAAATGCACAAACTATCCTCTTGTGCAGATCATTACATGCCTTAATTTCAAATTATATATAAAAGCATCCTTAAATGATGAATAAATCTTATAAATAACAATCTGTATATCTTTTTAGTTAATGTTTAATAAAAATAAAATGCTACAAGTAAAGAATAAGAGATATTCAACTCTACTGCAACACATCAAAGCTCATAAAATTTTCCCAATATCCCTAATTGAACATTTATTTAGCCAGTATATAAACAAATATTAAAATTAACAAGCAATATACATTATCTGACAATATTTACTGCTCCTCTTCACCCAATTCCAATTTAACTTTGGAGAAATCAAAGTCTTCACCGGTACCTCTCTTATAGATCTTAAGAACATCTAAGCAAGTAGTTTCAAAGTGTGTGGTTGCATCATATGACTCAGAAATAAATATTTGACTTTGGCTGCCATCATCAGTGGGCTCATAGTAATCAGATACAGACACAAATTTTTGCCTTATGGGTCCCAAGAGGTCCACACCAGGCTTAATCTCAGACTCAGGATCATTAGTTTCCACAGTTGTAGAGACCATGGCAATAAACCAGCCTTTTGCAGCAACCTGATGAGTGTAAGACACCAGAGATACATAAATATCAGAATTTCTTCCAACCTGCTTTTGAGGAATGATAATCTGAGTAGACAAAGCATCCTTAGTGTTAGTTATAGGATGATCTAACAAGCAGATGCATCTGATCACTTGACCCTTCTTACGTACACTGTCAGGGACGTAGCTAGGGTCACAGTAGACTTGTTTGCACTTGGCCACTTCATTGCCAGAACGCACTCCAACCACTTTTCCTCCTTCACCAAGAACAATTTCATCAATTGGCTTGTCTAACATATAAGTTCCTCCATATATAGCTGAGAGCCTAGCAAATCCTTGAGGCAATTCTCCTAGACCATACATAGGATAGAGATACGGAGACTTACCATACCGAGCCAGAGAATCAGAATACAGCTTAATACGACGAATGGTCTGAATAGCTGGTTGTTGGAGATAGTTGTCATCCAAGTAAAGAGCCAAGGCATGACCTGTGAAGTCTTGGGTGTTCTTGTCTAAGCCAAATTTATCATATAGTGATTGCATATTTGCTTGACTAGGATCAAAATCTTTCCAAGTCTTGGCATCTTCTTCTTGAAAATCTTGAACATATATCAAGAAATTACGGAAACGCCTCTTTTCAAACATACCCATCAGGTCAGATGCTAAAGCTTCCTTTTGATCCACTGGTACTTTCGAAATCTTACCACCCTTATACACATAGCTGCCCTCAACAGATTTAAACTCAAGGTACCGGGTGACGCCCGTATGGATTAACAGCTTAACAAGAAGTCCATTCGCCATTAAAAATTTAGGAATTAAATCCACATTCCAGTCGCGGCCACGGCCGTAAGTTTCATCAGGTGCTGGTGCATTGAACTTTGCGAACAATTCTTCTAACGGGGTAATTGATGCTGATTCACCACCGTAATACTTGTTACGATCAATGTGCAGAACCTTTTTTCCAGACACAGAAAGCATTCCACTTAGAATACATTCTTTTAGACCGGTGCCTAAAACGATCGCATCGTACTCTTCATCCATGTTGATGATAAATTATTGCAGCTAGATTCTTATAAGATTACTAATATAATATTAACCGGGGAAGAAATGTCAAAATGTCGGAAGTATCAGAAAACTACACGAATATGTCTGCCGGGGATGACGTCGACGAGTTTATATCAATACCAACATTAGACACTAAGCGAACACTAACCATAGTTAATATTATAATTTTATTTTTATCGTTTCCAAATAGGCATCTAAACTTTTTGAGTAAGTTTGTAAACTATATTAGCATACACCGTTTTATACATTTTTTATGTCAACGTATATTATTTTACGTTAGTTAAAGTCGTATGTTTAACAATTACTTTATATGAGAAACTAAATTAAATTGAATTGAATTAAATTCTTGATATATGGCGTTTCGAGCTCGCCAGTTGAGCACAATTCATTTCGCCAATGTCACGTTGTATGGAAACTAAATTAAATAAAAAAATCTAAGATTTTCTCTTGTCTATGGTTCCAATTTGTATTTTGTGATGTTGTCAATCTGTCAAAGTCAGTCGGTCGGTCAACTTTGCTTGTTTTTGAGTTTGTCTTGTGCCCACTTCACGTGCGACTGTATCTTTCGTGGCGGTTAAATATTACTGTATTTTATCTTTAATTCTACTTACCGAAAAATGTTTTTAGTTTTGAAACTTTTTAAATCATATAGCTTCTATGAATATATTCCTAAAATATGAACTATGGTGATGTGTGAAATAGTGATCAGATGATTTCAGACCATATGCTTCAACTTTTCGACACATTCTCTTTAGATGAATTGAGAGCAATAAAAAACACGGTCCGACGCACTAAACAACGAGATTTTAAATGAGAGGAAAAAGTGAGCTGAACGACCTTCAGATGAATAAAAATGTCAACAGAAGGAAGTGGAGAGACTCCTTCGGCGATACCGAATTTGCCAGGAGCACCAGAACAAACATATCTTTTTCCGAAAGTGAAAGGACATTCGAGGTCCATAAGTCATGGAGGGGTGCCGATGTTGGCTGGGAACCCTGCAAATGCTCGACAGCCCCTCAAATCGGCTATGCGAGGGCATCAGCGTGCTCTGTCCCATGGTCAGATTGGCGAAGGACAACGAGCAGCTTCTGGTCCAGGTCACAGTCGAACCGGTAGTCGTACGGATTTTATTCTACCTCCTGGACATCGAGAAGTTGCTCCGGCGAGTGCGCAACCTCGTCTATCGTCAGTACGAGGTCATCATTCTCGTCAGGCATCGCGGTCGGACTCCATTTACACGTTACGTCGGGCATCAGTAGTGGCTCCATGGCGTCGGGCGGTGTTTTGGCTGATGCGTCGTCAGCAACCAGCTGTTGATAACAGGCATTTAATAGTCATCCCCAATCATCTTGTTCCTGATAAGACTCCTCCTAAAGATCACCCGAATGGGCAGAGATGCAATAACAAAATCAGGACTACTAAATATACATTGCTCTCTTTTATACCTAAGAATCTTTTTGAACAATTCCATAGGATTGCAAATGTGTACTTTATATTTATAGTGTTATTAAACTGGGTGCCAGCCATTAATGCATTTGGTAAGGAAGTGGCGATGCTACCAGTGTTATTTGTGCTTGGAGTGACAGCCATCAAAGACTTGTTCGAGGACCGTAGAAGACACCTATCTGATAAAAGGATTAATAACTCCTTCTGTAGAGTCTACAAAAAGTAAGTAGTTATAAATGTTATAAAAATAAAATAGATAAGGCCATTATGGCACAGTGACAGGTTTGATTCCCTTTTGGGGAAATGAATTGTTTTCATTTCTTCTCTATGATAATATGATAAGTACATGACATGAATACTGCACTGAGTTCTGTCCCCCTCAGCACACAATGTCTCAAAAATTAGACAAAAGAGTGGAATCTAATAAAAATTAGAAACACTCATAGCAATATGATGCAAACTAGTTGGGCAAATAGGACCTTGATTGAATAAAAACAAGAAAGGCACACACAAATTTGAATACTTCTTATTTTAGCATTATATCTTAGAAAACTTCATTAAAATATCCATTAAAGGTGTTATTATTACATGTATTACTTTAAAAGCAAAGGCAGGCATGAATGTCACTTAATATTAATTAGCACTATATAATGAGGCCATTGTGGCTCAGTGAAATTGTATTCATATTTTAATGTCATGGTTATAGGTTTGATCCCTATGCATAGCAAATAATTTCTTTTATTATACCACTTTTGTAAGAGAAAATGACTTCCACCACTCAACAGGCTGTCTCGAATTAGGGCGAAAAAAAATATAATTTGACAGTTCTAGATAGACTCTCTGCCTACCCAAATATTTATGGAATACAGGTGAAGCTGAAATATTAATATTTATAATTAAATTAAAAAATTATTATACATACTGTAAATAGCAGGATTTAGTGATAACTTGCCATATACATCAACATCATCATAGTGATGTAATTAAGCATTATAGGACAAACTAAATAAATAAAATTCAAAAATACCTTTTTATACTTTATTACAATGTAGTAAGGCACAAATCCGCGTGATCGATCATAATTGTTTACATAACTATGTGTCTATTTATTAACGCCCACATACTATTATCCCCATAAGTCAATTAAAAATCTGTTAAGTGGTTATGGCATATGTGTTATAGTGTAGAATATTATTACTCCTATCTGGAAAAATATTCTAAAAGTAGACAAATCTCCTTTAACAGTAAAGTAAAAGCGTCTCAATTTGCATAACTTACTAGTTTATTGATATCTCGGTGTGTTACTTACTTTCACTACTCTAGATCCGTGGGTCTTTCCTGTGACGTGCGTAACGTGAGTAAACACTCGCTTATCGGTTACTCGGAATATTATTATTTACGTAGGGCGTAACTGTTCGACTTGGAAAATGCTGTAATTTTAAGGATATTTTAAACGCTATTATTGACGGTACCGTTAAACGATTCGAACTTTCTTCGTAACTTGCGACCCGTCGTCGGCTTACTTTCGTTTTCTCATAATAATGTATTTTTTAAAACAATATCTATACAGCCAATTCGATAAAACAGTTATTTATAACAAATTGTAAAACAAAAAAACTAATACCATTTTAAAAAAATATAATTTAACACTTAAAATAGTATTCGTTTTTTGTTTGTAAATGTTAAGACACTTCCCACAATACAATAGTGAAAACTGATCCTGAGATCAGTGTAAACAAACGCACAGATAAACAGTTTAAAAAATAAAATCATTGTTTTTAGTTTTATTGTGTTATTAAGTACTAACAATACTAATATATATGAATAATATTTTTTTATATATCTTTTATGTACTGACACTGATCCGTTACGATTTTATTTTAGGAAGCAAGATATTTGTGAATGTAAACATTTTCCCTTTTGGAATTTTAACCTACAATCATTGAGCACAGTTAAACACGTACCAGCTGCATTAGTTATATATTAGTTATATATGTATATTAATACAAAAATATTTATCAGTAAAAAGTTATGAGTAATTTGATTAATGCCTAAAAAAATCGTTCGTTCGTTCGAATTTGTTTACATTTTACATTGTTTAAAAGTATACTTATCAAACACCATATATGGCATACGTACATATGTATGTGTATATATCCGGTATTGTATTTACATTGTGAACACTACCGGTTTTAAAATTCATGTACATTAAACCTACGCGCATGCAAGTGTTTTTTGTAGGTATATAAAATATTTTTTATCATGAGCATAATTTTTTAAAAAAATCTATGTAACGATTTTTTAAAGTATAATTATTTATGTATATTTGTACTTAAAGATGAATTAATATTTAAGTTGGTTGTCCATTTACAATTTCTTTTAGACCCAATTCAGGCAACATAATACAAAAAAAAAATTGCATGTATTTGTTACATAAATTATAATACTGTTTAATGTATGTACACGTCTATATATCGTCATCAGGAGGTATGCAGTGAGTCAGAGTGAAGAATACTCATAATATTGTATATCTATCGATACTGTATTTTATGGCAATATTTTTAAATTATCATATCTGTGCTAATTTAAAACGTAAGTAAATATATAAATACATATAATATTCTTTATCTGTGTTAATACCACGGTAATTAATAAAATTTATGATTAAACATTAAATTTACTATGACAAATAAAAGAAATGTAGGTATATTGATTAATATCACGTTCGATATTTAACTTCAGAATTTCACGCAATTATTAATAGATTTATTATGCAAGTAAATGTTGGTAGTATGCCTTTCCCACAGATAACCTAGTATGGCGTTCCCCAATTGCCGCCTAATTTTTGAGACACACAATTTTTAAGCTGACTTGACTTGGTTTTCTACTAATACTTAAATAAATATTTCATATTGGCGTTACATCAAGTTAGTCGAAATATAATCTTAAAATACTAAAAATGCATACTGAAATAAAAATACTATAGACTTGAAATTCGTGTAAATGACCTTGTTGGAAATTATGAAAATGTTACTTACATAAAACGCTAAGCCCCAATGTTGCAAAACAAATTTGTACACAGTGTATTTTTCTCCCAGTATTAGAACACGACAAAACTTGTGAACTCCAACTTGAAATGCTTAAAATATACCATTCCTGCATCTAATGTAACTGATAATGGTTACTTGAATATTCTATGTCGAGGTCCACTCCGGTCTCCGTCCATACATATTGAATAAGTGACCTGATCTCGCCACATAGAGGTACACTTTTAAAACGCCAGTTAAATGCTTAAATCTCTTATTTATGTATTTTTTTTGTTGAAAATCATGTGGACAAAGGTTTTCTTTAGTTCATAGTGATTTTTAAAAATAATCCACTTGTCAATAATATGACATGAGTCTTTAAATATCAATATTTGTAAAGTATGTATCTATGTACACGACGGAAAAGCACGGTGTTGAGTTCCGCTACTCAACACGCAATGCCTCCTGAATTCGGCAGAAAGTGGAGGACGGACTGTCTTAACACTAGGTTCCCTCTACCTACCCTGCTGCGTGCGGTATACCGCGTGAAGCTGATGATAAAAACAGAACGAAACAGTAAAAATATACTATTTTCTTAGTAAATATGTATAATTCCAGAATTCCTCCATTTTATACACGTTTAAAGTTACAAACATTACACCTCACGATATGCTGCCATATTACAGTAACTATTGTGTAAATGTAGTTTTCAACTTTACATTTCGTTAAATATTCAGTCACGTTGGTTGCCTGAAATGAGTAGGTACTTAGCGCTGAAGTCAATGCTGACACGCGAAATAAACCCTCTTGACGTTTTTTGTATTCATAAAGGACTGTTTGAATTTTGAATGCATGCCATACATCAAAACTTTTAGTTTTAAATAAAATTTTAATTAACTGAAATGCACAAACTAGGTAATAGTTATTTTTTTGTGTTTCTTTTTTTATTTGCAGTCTAGACGACACTATTATAAATAATGTAGTCTTTTTGTGAATTCAATTATTTAAAGTACATACTAGTATATTCGATTAGCTATGACTTAATATACCTTACCTTCAACTTTTTGCTTATTTAATTATTATGGAGACATTAAAAACAGAATTAGATTTTCAAAACTAACAGTATGTTAGTTGTACTAACAGATGTATAAAACTTAACTGAACCTATACTTGTGTCTACTTTTCGTTTTTTTTAGCAAATCAATCGAGTTAAAATTATTTAAATTATTTATTTAAAGCATATAAATATTTAATGTGGTATCGTACTCGAAAACATCGTATAAAATGAAACACTCCGTTATGGCGCCACGACCGCGTCTGTACCTATATAATTTAAATATCCTCTCAGATGATATTATTGAAACTGGAAATTCCCGATGTAACCTTACAGTAATTTATTAGAACATAATTCTAGAAAGTGGATTCTTTTAAAGTATTGTTATCTCTTGTTCAATATATTAATTGTTAAATTAATTGTTTATTATTCTCGGGTTTTGTCCGGATTTATTGAAATATTTAACTAATTTGTACCACAATTCCTATGAAGTTATATCAGTAAAATGAAACTCTATTGATTAATTTATTTAAAAGCGTCCTTTTATCAAATAAAAAAAACTAGATTTTCTCGAATCAAAATTGAACGGAGTAAACAAAGCTAGCGGTACTTTTACCTAGATAGTTGTTATCAAGCGGATCGATTATTGGTACAGATAATATTAATTTTATTTACGGTCCACAATCTTTATCTGTTTATCTGTGCCTTATTATACAAAACATTAAACTTCACATACAAATAGTATTTAAACTACCTACATTTTGACCTTATGAAAGTATAATAACATGTTTCCAGTCGATTTATCGTAATTCACAGTTTGCTTCTAAAATATTCATTAAAATCATAAAAGCAATTTAATATTTATACTGTAGTGTAAAGAAAGTGGTATTTCCTTGTTATTGTATTAATAATTCAACGCATTAGTGTTTGATAGCGATGTCAAAAAGTCACGGAACGAAACCTCGATATTGGTTTTACTATTGTATCAGGCAGGTGTGGAGTGATCGAAGCTCTTCAAATATTTCATAAGTAGGCCTGTAAACAGAGTTTACCTTCGTTATGCAACGTTCACTCTTTCGTCTTTACTGCTAGCTACTTGAACATTCTATTTTAGGATTAATTTGTGATCTTGGTTGTAATTATGAAGGATCTTTAGTTTTAATTTAAAAAACTAATTAAAATAAATAGGGTTGAAAAAAAATATTAGTAAAAATATTTAGTATTGCCCTCGAAGAGGAAATCCCCTTATTATATTTATCTTATATTATCTGTAATTAATGATTTTTTTTATATTTTTACTAACAAAATATTAATGGAAAAACAAGCCTGAATAAATAAAATACATACAATTATCATAGTAAAATCCATCAAAGTTTCTTTGAGGACAAACAAGGCACGTTACTTTAACGATAAGTAATTTTCTTTGACCATCAATGGCTTTCATTGATTTGATGTTTCAAGATCGCCCTATAAAGCGCGATGGACACGTTAATTATACGAGTACATACAAAAATCTAATGGTGTTAGGGTCATCCAGCCGTTTCCAATTGTTGTTTTTATTATTCTTACTAAAATGACCTAGTTTATCAAACAGTAAAGTGGATTATTATAACCGATTTTTTTATTGGTTCTCGTTATATCCTTTATATAATAGACTAGACAGAGAGAACCTAGTGTTAAGGCACTTCGTTCTGCAATTTTTAAGACATTGCGTGTTGACTGGCGAAATTCAACGCCGCACTTTGTGTCGTTACTAGAGCGAGGAATACGCATAATAAGAATAATTCACTCCCCCAATTGTGAATCGAAACCACGACCGTCGTGTTTACAGTCAGAACAGATTTAAAAATTAAATTAATCTTTACCTAATAATAAACATTTCATCTCAAAGTAGATTTACTCTATTGCTATATTTGAAACAGGTTATGCAATTTCCACTAAGATAAGTTACTTTTAATTGCCTTCATTAGAGCGTCATTACGTTTTATCTGTCATACGTTGTACCCACTACGTACATAAACGTTAACAAAGAAAATTCTAGTTTAAATACTTGTTTTGATCCATTAATCTTTCTTGATTTTTATTATATTATCTTATTTTTTTGTCATTTATCGCAAGGCTTAGTATTAAAATATTTCACTCCCCACTTTCTGCCGAATCCTAGAGGTATTGTGTGTTGAGTGGCGGAACTCAACGCCGCACTTTTCACCAGACACCAAAGCGAAGAAAAGAAAATTTAATATGTTCATTTCTTCACTCTTTTACTTCGTGGGAATCGAACCCACAACCTGTCACGTTTACAGTCACTCGCTTGTGCCCCTATGCCACGGTTGGCCTCTATATATCTATATATATAAAAGGACTTGTCCTCACTGACTGAGGTAAGACGCACGCACAGCTGTAACCGCTGTGCGTAGAAACGTGGAATTTGGACAGATGTTTACTTTTGTAATCTGGACATCCACTAAGAAGGGAAAAAAATTTAAATCGGCACCGATTTTTATAAAATTTGAAATTTACATTTTTAAAAGAATTTAATTGAACACGTGTTTCATCGTTTTCTAGAATTCTCCCCCTAAGGGTGCAAATAAGGGGTTGAAAGTTTGTATAGGTTTTTTTTTAAATCATCACCAATTTTTATAAAATTTGAAATTCAAACTCTTAAACGTATATAATTAAACACATGTTTCATGGTTTTCTAGAATTCACCCCCTAAGGGTGCAAATAAGGGGTTGAAAGTTTGTATGGGGAAATTCTCAAATCGCCATCGATTTTTATAAAATTTGATATTTAGACTCTTAAAAATATTTAATTGAACATATGTTTCATGGTTTTCTAGAATTCACCCCCTAAGGGTGCAAATAAGGGGTTGAAAGTTTGTATGGAAAAATTTTAAAATCGCCACCGATTTTTATAAAATTTGAAATTTAGACTCTTAAAAATATTTCATTGAACACATGTTTCATGGGTTATTAGAATTCACTCTTAAATACGCAAGCGAAGCTGCGAGCGTCCGCTAGTCTTCAATAATTTTGATATTATGTTGTTTTCTTGTAATATTGAATTTATTAAGTGAGTGTTATGCGCTCTATGTCACGTTTTTATTCAAGGAATTTGTTTAATCACGGTGACTTGCAAATCAATAATTTGTAATTACCCTTTGAGTAGAGACATAGGAACCTTATATTTTTCTTTCCACCTTATAAAATAGTTACAAATAGTTCCTCTCGAATATTGGTTATGTAGGTATCAATTTCAATTTATTTTTTTTGACTAAACCTAAAATATAGAATTGTGTCAATAAAATATAGTTTTTGAATAGCTTAAGATAAAAAATCTTAAGAATTTAGCTATACTAAGGTAGTTTATTAAAATGAAACAATGACAAATTCCGTTTTTTTGTCGGCAAATGCCGTTGCAGTGCAATGGCATAGATCTGACTGATATCTATTTAAATAATTTTCATTTTGCCATTCTGTTAAACTAAGCGTGGTCTGGAGTACCGAATTGGATGGACAGAATGCCTACTGCTGCTGCAATTTCTTATTTTTTTATATATGTAGGTACTATATTTAAACAATTCTTAACACTAAAGCTTACTAATACATAGAGGAAAAAGTAGTTTCATAAATATACGTAATAAACGTCGAGAACGCAGAAAAAAGATGGCCGTGCTATAATCTTATTTACCTGCAATCGGATTAAATCATGATGTAACGTACACAACACAACTCCTTATGTGTCACACAACTAAGTTAGCAGTGGGTGCTTATCTAATAGCAATATTTTTTTTTACTGATGAATAGAGGGAACCTGACGGACGTTCCCTACTTTCCGCCGAATTATCGAGACATTAACGTGTTGATTACCGTAACTCAATGAAATTCACAGGAGCGAAAAAAATAAATTACTAATTAACAATATTAATTAATTCTCCCGAGTAGGAATTGAACCCACTAACGTCCCGTTTACAGTGCAAGTGCTTACATACTCTACCACTATGCCTCGATGGACTCAATTAAATATTATTTAAGTATATGTATTTTGTTTTCAATGGACAAATAGTAACCAGGGTCAAATCTTGAAATCTGCTTCTTTGTTTAAAATTATACAAATATTAAACGTCACGTTTTTTCAAAGTCATAATTTCACATAGAAAGTTATACCTTTGTGGGTCATTCTAGTCTTATATGACTCAGTATTCGTGAGAGACTTTAAATTTTGTCTTGAAAACAAATTCTAAATGTGAATACCGTTAAGTTTAATCGTTTCTTAATGAATAATTATTTTTTTGTTAGCATGGAAATTTTTTTATTGTTATTTAATTACTATTAAACTTTAAATGGATTATTGTAAAATGATATACGCCTTAGAACTTTTTGGGATAAATTATTAATTTCATAAAAAAAATATATAAATATTATTGAAATATGTAGGTATGTCTTAGACATAAAGTGGCTATCAGTTTTTTATCTCATATACATATCAATAAGAGAGTTGAAAGTGGAGAACAGAGTAACTTATCACTACATTCACTCCGTTCATCCAATAACACCGGAAAAATATGTTAAAATAAATACAAATATTATTTCTTGTGCAAACTAATGGTATAACAAAGTACGTATGTTTATTTATTGACCAACATACGATTAGTCTGATTCATAAGCTGTCCGTTTGTTTGTTTGTTTACGATGCACGCCAACTCCTTTGAGCACGTCAAATGGCAATAAACAATTTCAATAATAATAGTTTTCTCACGATAACTACATACTTAGAAAGCTATTTAAATTTAAAAGAAACTGAACGCGCTACTAATATATTCATTATTGTTTAACATATAATAATTACGACCAATTCAACCAATTATGTAATAATGCTTAGAATATTTAAATATTGTTCTTATATGTTAACTATACTGCATTCGCTGAAAGAATTAACTAAGCTTAATCATTCTGTATTTTCTCGGTACTTTCAGAGACATTGGGCGCTGTGTAGCAAAACTCAGTGCCATGCGTTTCTTAACAAAAAAAAACATATTTAAAGTATTGTAAACATGAATTTGAATCTACGATTACCGTTCACCCGGGCACGTTTCAGCCGTCACGAAATCAAAACATAGAGGCTGTCATGGCGCAGCGGCACAAGAGTGTGACTGTAACGCGACGGTTGTGAGTTCGATTCGCACTCGAGGAAGTGAAATATTTATTCATGTTTATATTTCCATTTCTTCGCACTGGTGTCGAGTTCTTCCAGTCAACACGCAATGCCTCCAGAATTCAGTAGAAAGTGGGGAACGAAGTGTCTTAACACTAGGTTCCCCCTCTGCCTACTCTACTGTGTGCGGGATACAGCGTGAAGCTGATTTAATGTTTATTTTTTATTATATGTATCGGCTGTCAATCAAAAACTTTGAAAGAATAACAATTTAGGCACGTATAACAAGTAAACACCACTTATAGGGAACGTAATTCGTTCGTTTACATCACGTATCACATTGGCCGTTTTACGATACGTTTTCACGACCAAACGGAGATTTCCAGTAATAAACAGCGACGGGGTAGGGTAGTTCAAGTTAGGTATATTGCTTGCACAATATAAAATACCAACGTCGTAAAAGCTTCAAGGATAAAGTACTAATTTATATTTAGCTTACCAGGAAATTTGAATTTAATATACTAAGTTTAATTAGTATAGGTAGTAGCTACTGCTACTATATGTTTTTATTAATATTAAATGTGTTTGTCATTAAGGAATTTCGCGTGTACAATATTATTAATTAATTAATTAATTCATGCGGCGAATAATTTCGTTTCGTTCCGTTTCATTCAACATGCATTGATATCTTAATATTTAGGCGGAAAGCGAAAAACGGAGTTTCTAGACACTAGACTACTATTTCTCTGTTTTTATTCTTTTATATTTAGTGTTCGTGTAACTTGATGACTTATAGTTTACTTTAGAACGATTTAATTTAGAAATTATTTTATATATTTTATTTTATATTTCTGTCCTATATCTGTAGTAATTATGGGTTATAAATGGCTATTATAATTATAATAATGTGGCCCTATATCTAGAATAGGTGACCTTCATCTGCCTTACCCTTGTGCAATGTACAGTGTATTGCATTAGATAATAAAGCTTATAATACATATTTGTTTATATAAAAAATATAATTAATATGAACCAATTAATCATTGATATTAATGATATTTTGGATAAATGAAATATTGAATATAGGTAAAAAAGGAATATCATAATTATTTTAATATGGTTTTCTTTAGAGTTTTATAAATATTTATATCTAAGGTTAATTATTGTTAATATTTAAAATAATTTTAATTTAAACTTATATTTATTAAAATTAAAGATTAAATTTCCTTCAGTAAATAATATAATAGAAAGACGATACCGTCAGCCCGGTTAAGCCCTACAAATTACAAACAAAGTAAAGTGAAAGCGAATCGTAGTCCCATACAAACTGTTCTAATGTAGTCCGCGCGATATATTTCCATTGAGGTCGCTATTTTATTATGCTGTACTGTATCGCACGCGCAGATATTAAGGAAACCGGGTCTTGGGCGTGCAGCGAATTCAGTTCGGATCCGGTCGACGACAGATGGAAATTAAAATCTTAAATGTACGTGGTTTTTTAAAAATTAATTAGACCTTATGGTTACCTAAAAGTAAATGAAACAATATTTTATATTTATAAGTAGACAACGCAGGTGCGTTCGACGTGAAGTTCCTTGGTGAAGGCCTTTGTTCAATAGTAGGTGTTGAAAAGCTGATGATGATGATGATGATGATATAGTAGTAGAGGATATCTTTATAGGTCTTTTCTGGTTCTCTTTACCTTTGTCTACCCCCCTTATTGTGGAAAGTGCGTGAATAATGATATAACACTTTTATTAATAAATTTCCCCGTATTATAATATTAATAATTATCAAAAATTTTACATAATTATAATAGTTTATTTTCGAGTTATAGTTAACATCCTGTTGTATGCGTTAAAGAACAGGAAATAAAGAACGGAAATAAATGGTCTGCAAGTTTGCACAGTGGTAAAACCAAAGTGGATACCGCTTAAGGAGAAAATTATACTGTCATCAACATTTTATGATTTTAAATAAAAGTTTATAAAAATTATATCTTTCTGCAAAATACTTTCATAATTTATAAACCTATAATTTATTTTCAATGACAGTGTCGTGTATAGATTTTTTTTTATATGCTATAGTATTCATTACTAAGAATAAACGATTTATTTACAATTAGGACCACTGGGTAGGGGACCCACTTCATATAAAATGTATTGTTCTGCTTAATGAACCATGCGTCACGCTGCAGCTGGTTTCTACGACAAATTACAAACACTTGTGCAAATTTAACTCAGGTACTTGCCGATACTAAAAAAAATATCGATAATAAATATAATTAGAATAAAATTATAGTTTGTTGTAAGTGTCACAGTTTGCTTTGCGAGACTTAAACTGAGCTTTATATTTGTGTGAGTGACTATTAAAGTGGAGCCAAAATAAAACTTTTCATAATAAAGTTTATTATTAGAAAATCAATTAATAGTAAAAATCTGTATAAATCAGCTTAGGCCAAGCAACTACAAGTGACCTTACACCTACACTATACATACATACTCACACAAATGCAAAGCTCAGCTTAGAACTCGCGAACTACGGACGCGTTTTGAAGTTAATTATATCTTTATCATTTTATTATATAACTATAATTGAGCTTCGTTAGAACATAGAGGAAAAAATAACCAACTCTATGCATGTAGATATCGTAAATTCCTTATAGGTACGTTTACGTAATTGTGGCTCGCGCCTTTAACGTAATAACGTATGACCTTTTCACGTTTACTAAAATCTTTAATTTAACTATGATATTATAATTATGTTAATATATGTGTGTTATAGTTTTATGACTAGTTTGGCATTGATATTTTACCATACGCCTGACGTAAACCAAACACCATCGTGATAAGTGTACGTCACATAATCACATTTATAAAGTTATTAAATACTAGCTACATTGTTATTAATAACGCTTAAAGTAGTTATGTGGAATTGTAAAATCATGTAATTTCATAAATAATATAATTTAAAAAAAATACTTTCTACGCTACGCTGAATAAAATAATTTATATTTGTATCCGAGGGTACTTTATATAGGTCAGTAGATCAAGTTAGGATTAAAATAGCAAACGTCTGCATATGGATTTAGTTTGTGAAGGGACTGAAATAAACGTCGATCTATGGATTGTAGGTGGCTTAGCTAATGTGAAAGTGTATGGCAATCATCCAAATGTGAAATTTAAGCAATAATTCTATTATGGTCTGTCTATCTCTTTAAACACAAAATTAACATAAGAAAAAACTTGTCTTTTTACTAAAACTTCACAAGTTTGTGATGCAGAATTATTGTTTACTCGAGACCCAATTAACGCGTACAATACGCGTTACCATAGCAACGTGTATGTCACTTTATACAAAAGTGTGTAGATATTGTTTAATACATGGTGGTTTGCGTTCTATTTATTTTATACATTTAGGTATTATTTTTAAAAATAATAGCATTTTTTACTCCTTTTCAATATTTAAACTATAACTGTGCGTTATTTCAAAAGCTTCTATCGACACATTTTTTTTGTAAAAACGAGTAATTATATCTTACGTAATTACATTAAAGCCTTTTCTCTTTAATTACGACTATTTTGTTAAAATTTTGATACAAATTTCGGAAAAACTTGACAATTACTTAATAATCAGCAGTCGATGAGACATAAACCTATATTTACCATTTAAGTACCAAAAGCTTTACAACGTTGTCAATTAAGATATTTATGAACCAACGAACTGGAACTAAAGCCAACTCAGCCAACTTTAATGGAATATTTTTATCTTTTTATAGATTTTTTAGAACTAAATGTGTGGAATATTTTTATTTTATAAGAAGTGTTTAATTTTTTGTAAGTACTCTACAAATTTTAATATGTATAAAAAAGTGAACTAAATTAACATTTTCAATACTCAATATTGATTTAGAAAAAAACATCATTGAATAATTATTCATCTAAATAAATGGTTAAACACGTTTAACAATCCATATAATAGTAGTTGCGGTTTCCACCAGGGTATTATTCATTTTCCATGCGCAAAGGGAAATCTTAACATTAACCCTACAACTAGGTGTAATTTTAGACCAACAGTCGCGGGGTTTCAGTGTTAATTTACCTTATGCGTCTACTGAAGCCAACTACTTATAGGCTACTTCAATATTCACATTTGTCGTAGATATTTTTTAAGTTATATATTTTAAGCTATTTTTTTAAGGTGTGCTTTTAAATATTTATTATATTATTCTTGTTTATTTTCTTCATCATTTTAATTAGAAAAAATGAATTCTCGAAGTTACTATTGAAGATATAACTTTTGACATAATGAGACGAAAAAAAAATATTTTGCATAAATTATTATTTTTTCCTATAGAATTTAAATGATTTTTTTGAACTCCATGACAAATACTTTTGTTAGAGGAGTATCGACGTTTCCTCATGATGGTTAGTAATATCTGCACTCCGCTAATTGTTGCCGGACTAAAGCGATAATTGTTTCTAACTGCTCCGCGTTGTTAATCACTTGCTTCATTATACCCTCGACCGCTGCTAAGGTTTTGCCAATATACTATATTATATTATATTGTATATAGATTATATAAATATATTTATATATTTTTTTCTTATTTCTTTATTTTTATAGTACAAGAAATGTTTCTGACGTTTCCACTGCCGCTATCTCTGCCATGGTGTAGAGCTGTTTAAATTAAATCATATAAAAGTTATTTTAAAATATAGCGATAAAATAACTTATTAAAAAAGTTAGTTGAACTTACTTCAAGGGCGTATTTGTTATTTTAATATACTTGTTTTTGATTTTTTATTACATTTTTTTTTAAATCGTGTGGAGAATATTTATACAAATATATGATTATACGTCTAAATAGTATTTGTGGATTTCACAAATATATATTACTAGCGGACGCGCGCAGCTTCGCTTACTTATTTAGGGGTGAATTCTAAGAAACCACGAAACATGTGTTCAATGAAATATTTTTAAGAGTCTAAATTTCAAATTTTATAAAAATCGGTGGCTATTTAAAGATTTTTCCATACAAACTTTTAACCCCTTATTTGCAACCTTAGGGGGTGAATTCTAGAAAATCATGAAATATATGTTCAATTAAATATTTTTAAGAGTCTAAATTTCAAATTTTATAATAATCGATGGCGTTTTAAAGATTTTTCCATACAAACTTTCAACCCCTTATTGGCACTCTTAGGGGGTAAATTCTAAAAAACCGTAAAATACGTACTCGATTAAATATTTTAAAAGTCGGAATTTACAATTTTATTAAAATCGGTGCCGATTTAATTTTATTTCCATACAAACTTTGAACCCCTATCTCACCCCTTTAGGGTTAAAATTTTTCAAAATCCCTTCTTAGTGGATGTCCAGATTACGAAAGTAAACATCTGTCCAAATTTCACGTTTCTACGCACAGCGATTACGGCTGGGCGTGCGTCTTACCTCAGTCAGTGAGGACAAGTCCTTTTATATATATGTATAGATAATATTTGTATGTCTAAATATTACCTAAAAAATCAACGTCAAACAAACGTTTCCTTGATAATGACGTAGCCTTTACATTGACTCTATAACATAGATGTAAGTACAAATATATATAAAGCGTATTTTAAACTACAACTTCCTATATTGTTCTACATGATTGATTTATTCCAATACACTACAGTATATGTACAGTTTACCTTTTATAATTGTTCATTTAAACCACTGACGCTGCTAGTCTCTGCCAGTCTACCTTTATACTTAATAGGTCAATCGTGACTGGATATAAAACAAATCTTGTGATTGTTTATAGATTTGATCGGCGTCGGATTTAAATAGCGCAGCGAATTGTGTAGCGGCAACTTTTGTACAGTATTTATTTTAGTTTTCATCGAAACTATTTTTTTATCGGCTTATATTCCGCATACAGCAGGGTAGACAGAGGGAACCTAGTGTTAAGGCACTCCGTTCCTCACTTTCTGTTTAATTTTGGGGGCAATTGTGGTGGGCAACTCTGGACACCAGAGCGAAGAAATGGAAATATAAATTTAAATAAATAGATTTTGTTTCATCGAGTAGGGATCGAACCCACAACCAGTCACGTTTACAGTCACACTTTGTGCCCCTGCACTACGACTGGCCTCTACTATTTTTATATGATTTTTCCTTGTTATTAATTTCCTTGTTTTCTATTATATTATATAAAACGAAGTACAAACAATGTTATAAAACATTTTACAGTATTAACGATCTGTCTAGATTTTCTTTTCAGTCATTTTTATTGTTTGTTATAATTATGTATTATGAAAATATGTGTGCGTGCAGAATAGTCGACCCTCAGTATGTGTATTTGTCCTTCTTTTAGATTACGTTTTTTTTTAATATATTCGTTGGCGTGCCCATATATAATTAATCCTTGCATTGTGTATACACGTAATATGTGGTAATGAATTTTATCAAGAGCGGGGTCAATATATCTAGAAGGCTAGCGCTCATTTATAAAAAAACAGCATTTTTATATTCTACTAAAATTTTATTATAATGAAAAGAACAATAATTAAGCATACTAATTGTACGTGAATTATCTTCAAAATTGAAATGTTCCATTTGAAAACTTCTGTAATAAAGCAAAAATATGATAAGGACATTATTTTTTTAAATTACAAAATATATTTGTCCTTTATGTTGTTTCAATATCATTTGAGCGCACAACTCCATACTTGATAAAATTTATAAAAGACCTCTAAATAATTTATAAAAAATTGTTAATTAAGGTTTTTTGAATATAATTTTTTGTTTTAGTGTATAAATTAAAAAGTAAAGTTTTTTGCTTATATGAATGTGGCTCTTAAAACATTTTAAGCATTGATCAAATATCTTAAGATATACAAGTAAACAATACAGTAAGTACTTAGGTATAACATTATTTTTCTTTCTCATCTACTCTCGGGTCGTCTCCAATCTGTGCCAATTAGGAAGTCAATTGCGCTTTTGCGTATCACTAAACGGAATATTATCTTACTGTTCCGTATGAAAAAGAATCCAATATTATATTATTTAAATTTTAATTGTTTATATTTTATTATATGGCATTTTCGTTATAATGTATGAATATAGGTGTGAATATCTTTTATAATTTGTATCCATGTTATTAGGTATGAAATTCCTCTAGAATTCGGCGGAAAGTAAGGAGCGGAGTGTCTTAACATTTAAGCTCTCTCTGCCTTCCCTTCTACATGCGGGATACAGCGTGAAGCTGAAATTTTTTTTTTATGTATATGGGATTTATATGTACCTATCTAAGGCAAAATTTAAAATTATCGAGTTTATCGAGTAATTTGTAGGTTATGTATTTACAAAGCAGATAGTACCTATAAAACTTTATATCTGCAGTATTTGGCAAAACTAAGCTTAGCGGCAAGGTAATGTTAATTTATAAACGCTAACGTCGCGGTTGCACGGAATACTAAAAAGTTTTTATTATACCTAGTAGTAAATTAATGATATATAGGTGGACAAGTGACGAGCAGACGTTACATTTAATATACTGAATCGTCTCCGAAGGTCTTTTCTGGCCAATGCATGGAAACTAATAAGCGCTTCATCATTTCTTGTATCAATATGATTTAATATCAGTCCATAGGTATTGGTTACACGTTCCAGCAAAACGCTTGCCAATTGTTTTGCCGCAATGACCTTTGAAATTTGTTCTGTTTTTAGAGTAAAGTTATGAAGTAAATTGCAATATGACGTGTTCTCAGGTTTGGCGGGTCTCCAATTTGAGAGTTTTTTTTGCTGCATTAAAAATTAGAAAGTCATTTATCATTAAATCATTATTTCTTTTGTTTTATTATATTGTGGCATTATATAAAAATGCAAAGTAATAATTTATTACCTTCGTAAAATTTTCTTTTTTTTTAATAATTAATTCGCGACTGTCAAAACAGTGGAAGTTACGTAACTTTTATAATTGAGCTAAAATATATTTTAATTTATCGCGTATTTTATAGAGACCGGGGTATAAATTGACGCAATGTAAATATAACGGAAACATGCAGCAGGATGCATCTGCAATAGCCGATAGACGGGTGTCTCTCTATTCGCTTAGAAAACTAGTTGTAACTTCTGACAACTGAAGGTCGATGCAGTATATATCTTGCCAATGATTTACAGTTTTCAATTTAACCTTATCGTAAAATATAGACGAATAGTATAGCGTTTTGCGGTTCTGAATAGGCTTTTGTATTGGTATCTCCAGTTTGTACTGGTCGCTCGAGGACACGCCGATCACTTCCTACTGTTGCGCGACAGTTGTTGATTGTCCTAGACCTCTTATCTCTAAGTGATTTATCTTACTTTTAATCAGATACTGTTCTTAAACGCTTATGCTTACCGGATGTTATGCCAATATGCTTTTTTTTGTTGGTAATAATTGAGGGTTACCTTGAAAGTAAAATAAATAAGTAATTGAAGAATACAAAATATTGTTACAATTTTGATTTTAATAAAAAGATATTATATTTTTTTTACCTACACGGAGTATTATGCATGTAGCAGGGTAGGCAAAGGTTACCTAGTGATATGATACTCCGTTCCCATTAAGACACTTCTGTTTCCCGATTTCCACAGAATTCTCGAAGCCTTGCGTGTTGTGTGGCGGAACTCAAAGCCTTGTTACGAAATAGTGAGGAAATGAAATATTAAATATTTCATTCACCTGCGTAGAAATAGAACCCAGAACCATCGCCTCGCACCAACCATACAGTCCTACGTTTATGCCAATTAGATTTATTTTATTTCCAATTAAAAATTATAATTTATAAGTAATATTTTTTTTTAAAACACCAAGAAATCGTTGGTTGGTTACTAAAGACATGAAGTATTTTCTTCTTAGAAAGTAATAATTTGTTCGTGGGAGTAAGTCGACCACGTCAAACTCGGTGACGTCATCTTGTATTTACATAAATGGATTGCTTAATTTATGCTGTTAGGTTTTAGACTGTTCTTTATTATGTAAATATACTATACGTAAAAGAAAAAATAATCGTTGGGAGGTGGAATTTTAGTTGCTAATTGTATTTTCCTTTACTATAGGTAGATACGTACCATAAAGTCAAAATTTATACAACTTTATACAAAATCATTTTTTAATTCTCTTATTTCTATTTTTTAAAAATCTCTTTCGTAAATGAATGAAATAAATAATAGCTTTTTGTTCTTCCTTTTTCATTTTGGTGCAGGTTTCGCAGACGAAATTTCACTACTTAATTTTCCTGTTAATACCTGTTGCATTAAATTTATGTACTTTGGAACTTCCCTTACTATTTCATAAAACTTAACTCGATCAGTTGAATGCTAGTGACTCATAATGTTAGTGTGGCCTTTGTAAATGGCTTCCCCACAAAACTGTCGAGCTACGGGTTTGCCTGTTACCTTTATTTGCGAAAAAAATTGCCATTCCATTAAATGTGCACTTGACAGACTTACTTTCTAATCTAATTAATTAATCATTTTAAATCAATGACCGCCGCGTTAGTTCAATGCTAAGTTTGTATCTAGGAAGATCCTGGAAAAGATTTAAATACTGGATTTACATAAGTGGCCAAAAGTGGTCGGCAGAGCCACAAGCGTGTGTTTACGGGACAGGTTGTGAAATATCTAATATTTTCATTTCTTCGCTCTGTCTGTCTGTCGAAGCAAAACATGGCGTTGAATTTCGCGAATTTTCGAAATCTTTAAAACGTATTTTTATAGTTTAAAATATATATTAAAATGCAATTTTTGTTATCAGTTTACTATGTTGGTTTTTACAGATAGCTGTATTCGTATTCGTTATTAATTTCTTACTTGCCGATAACAAATCTAGCTTAAATGTTAACGTACTACTTCATGGCTACACTTATCTTTCCACTGAAAACGTATGTTAAACTAAAACAATATATATTATTTTGCAATCATTGACATAATTTCATACGGTACATAATTTAACTGATATTGACATACGAGTATACCGCGCAAGAGTTTCTCCACACGCGCCTTATAGAAAGCGAATAATAACGGTAGTGCTACTACGTGACAATTTCTTATTATCGATGAGCCATGGATAAAATATACTAATAATTAGCTAAATTCCTTAAATAACTTAAACAATTGTGGCATATGTGTGAATATGCAACGTAATGTCTTAAATGTACTGTCTTAGTAACGTAATGTCTTAAATGTATTCTGGTAATAGATTGTAGGTACAAGTAATCTAACTCATATTCGAAAATATTAAATGTTTCATTTCTCCCAGTATGAACCGAACCCACTACCGTCGCGTTTACAGACAAACACTTCTACCCCTGCGCCACCACCTCCTCACTAATTAAGTTATGAAAAAATATTTTATAAATATTATGAATACTCCTTTTATAAAATAGAAAATCGATCGTTTATTATCTGTGTACACTATACAGTAATCTCACCTGATATAAAGTAGAGCACTTAACATTATTGTTATCATGACTTTTAACTGTGTTTAACTGCGTTCTCGATTTGCTATCTATTTAAAATTCTGCGAGACTGTAATTTTGCTCATAGAAGAGAGGCAAATATGTTATAGGTATATTAGGTTGTAGGTAACGTGACAGTGCAGATAAGTGGTTTTTTTTTAATCTCCGCTGTCACGTATTTTGTATGAAGGCAATGAAAAGCAAAGATCGTTCAGAAACAGCTTAACTGATTTATTAGCAATTTCCACTATTGTATTTTGGCAAGCTCCCCTAAACATTTAGCGTTTGTTTAATTTCTATATAACAAATTTTAAAGTATATGGTTTGACAAAATTGCTATAAATAACAGTTTTATTAAATTAACTGAAACATTACTTTTCAATATAAGTATCAATATTATACATATATATTTAAATGATATTATTAATAGGAAAGGAATACCTTCCCAATCTGCATTACCATGCAGATTAGTTAATTAATAATTACGAAGCTACGAGAGGGTCGCTAGTATTTTATAAATATAAAATTTGAACCTACAAATAACCCCGTGGTTTCCCCGGTATTATCGGGATTACTAATGTACTTTATATTTGTACTTCATAGAAGGTAGTTGGTAGCTATTAAAGTTCAATATCTCGTTAAGAGTTGTGTATCGATATACCTACAACATAATGGTTTCATTAATTAGAACTAAAAATAAGACGTATTAGCTTTAATAGCTCGCTGTTACTATGATTGATACACTGTTTTATGCCTGCCCCGTTGTTTGACTTTAGTTAGTATTGCTTAAAAGCAGTGTAGCTTTTATAGATACAATTAAATTGTTTTATGTAATTTGTTTAAGTTAATCAGACAGTACTATTTTTTTTTCATATAGAAAATTATTTGTGTTGTAAAAATTACACTCGCACCTTATTATTATATTTATTTATTAGATTATATTATTAAAATAGTTATTAAAAAGCGAGTAAGCTAATGTTATTTGATCAAACCTTTATCAGATAAATGTTGATATTTTAGAAATGGGCGTCCATCACTAAATGTGTGAAAAATAAGAAATATACATAAAAATATGAGATATATGAAATACTTTCTATAAGTGTTTATAAGTTAATGTTCCGTTAAAACAGTTAGTTGCAGGAAAGATAATATATATGATGCACACCTCAGGCTAAACAGTAAACTAGAGCAACTCAATCAATTCCTTAGCCATGTAATGGATATTTCTATTTTATATATATTATATATTTTATATATAATAATAACATCTTATCTCAATATGGCCCATCTTTTTCTTAACCAACTTGAACAAAAACTTTTGAATGCAATTTCTTGATACTGGTACTTGTGGGCGGTATTGCAATTTATATAGGAATTCAATCCATCCATTTTTTGTACTATACTAGATATACTAGGCCAGCTTTGCAAATAACATAACTATTAACACGTCAAAAAACATATAACGAATTCAATATTTGTGCTTGTGACTCCATTTATTAAGTTATTTTAATATATTATATATTTTTTATATAAATTTACGGAATTTTCGCATAGTAAATTGAAATGTAATTACTACGCCCGAGCACTATAACATTCGCACATTACGTACTGCTTGTTGAACCAAAATGAAAAAATAAACCTGGTTTTCGTCAACCACAGTCCATGACAAATAATTAAATGAAAAGTTTTTCCTAATATTTATAAAATGAAACGGCTCGTTTCTACATTGAGTGATAAAAGCAAATTTTTATATCAGAATAACACATATGGTATGCTCTTCTATAATATAATTGTTATTTATTAGTAGGTACTTATTATAATTATTTTTCTTTTCTCTTAATAATTACTCTAGATAGATGATGTGTTCTTTTATTAATATGTATATAAATATTTTAATATTTATACTTAATATTATGAAAGGGGAAGCATAAAAATTATTGAAATGACATTCACATAAAACTGGTTGACATTAATTGAACATTTATACAAGGAAAAGCATTTATAAAGGTTCCGCTCGATGAGTAATTAATAAAATACGTAAAATCGCTATAAAATCTAATAAGATTATTTGCAATGTATTGGTCAAACAGAAAAAGTAATCTTTAAGCAATCATTGAATACTATTTATTAAAATTATTAAAATTATGTCTTAAACAAAGTATGTTTTTTTTTTAATTTTTATCATATATGATGTCTGTACCGTTCTTAAATACATAATTTAGTTAATATAGGTTTAACATTGCAATGTAAATCTTAAAGTAACAGTTGCTATTTTAAAAATAATACAATTTACTAAATTATAAGTAGTGAAATTAGACATTTAATTATTACTATTTAGCTTAAAGGTTATTTTATCATTCGACGTGTGCCTAAGCTAAATTTAAATTGGCCTAGACTAGACTACCTAGGTCACGTTGATTCCGCTCGGATGAAATATGAGGAAGAAACACTAGGTACATGCAAACTGACCGAGGCCAATGTGATAGCTTACGGAAGTGGTGGACTTGTACATTTTTGAAAATAAGAATAACAACTCCATCGTGATCGGTGACGTAGTTGTAGCAAATAGTCGATCTGTTTCTAAATAGGTCTCGTTCTAAATGTGGCGTTGGGTCCCATTTCTTATTAAGCAATGTCTGAAAATTGGCTGAAAGTATGTAAAAGTGGTTCATGATAAAATTTTCCCTACAAGCCATGCGAAGTGTGGAGATGCATGAAGATTGAAGGCATTGTATTATTGGTACTACATGCCTGTCGCCTATCCAACCATTTTACTAATCACAATTTCAGTTTACATGACGTTTATTGATAATGCATAAAAAAATAATCTTATATTCTATTAAGCTATTAATCTTCAATTAAACATATAAAATAAAATAAAATTAAATCAGCTTCATACTGTATCAAGCACACAGAGGGAACGTAGTGTTAAGACACTCCGTTCCCCACTTTCTTGCAATGCAATGTCCGGAATAAAAGAATTGATATATTTTTTATATAGCATTTCATTTATTGATTTAAAATATAGTTTACTTATAATAAAGTTTATTTTTAAATTTTTCTTTCTGGTTCCAGTTTTATAATTATTCACACAAATGCAAAACTCAGCTTAAGCTTCGCGAACTGTATATTTGTTTAGGAAATCGCGTAAGAAATTGTTGCAAACATTGAGCAGGAGCATCGCGGAATGTTATATGTTTAGGATATTGTATATTTGAATACTGAATAATAATATTAACAGCAATAAATTGTATTATTTGGCACTCGTCGATTTATTTTTTATAAAAATATCTTTCTGAAATTCATTTAATTCTATTAGAACGTCCATAAAATAATTTTGTAAATAAACCAAGTAGGTCAACGGTCTATGGTCGTCGTATGGTGTATTCGATTTCGATTCCAATTAAAAATTTATCTCTATCTATATTAACTTGATGAAAACCTTACTTTTAGTTCCAGTGGCAATAATCTCTGCTTCGCGATGATAGATGGGATAATTCGTAAATTCGTAAAATCGTAAAATGAAATACAGTGTAAACTCTATATAACGACACTGAAGGGACTGTGCATTTTATGGCGTTATAGAGAGTGGTCGTTAAATGGAGAGAAGAAAAATCAGAATTAGAAAAAGAAAAAGTTTATTTCAGTCTGGTGTTAGTAGTTATACCGTATAAAAGAATCTTATTTGAACGCTATTGCGTATATTCTGTTATTTTTGTCTGACGTCTTTTGCTGCACCAGTAATTTTGTTGTATGTTTTTAATTATTTTATCCATATCTTGTGATATTGAGGCATTTTGGTGATAAAGGAAGTAATTTTCCAATAATTTAGCTGCTTTCAGAGCTTCTTCAATGCTCGGTGGAGGCTCAAGCTCATCCGTCTCATCTTCTTCATCTCCTTGTTCTTGATCCTCAGTTTTTCTCACTGAATCTAAAATTTCTGTGTCTGTGAGTGAAGCCGTTGTAAGCAGGCAGTTGTCTACTTCGATGTAGGTTTGAAAATTTACCGTATTTCCTGCCATGTTGACCTGTTGAATCCACTCAGTTAATGTAAACAAAAGAACGAACTTCTTAGAAAATTCCGTATGCATGATGCCGACAGTAAAGGTTTATTGCGGGCTAGGATAATAAAGCGACAAAAGAACGTACACAGATGCGCAGTTTTTACTAATTTTAGCAACTTAAAAGGTACTTTTTATTACTCAATTGTTGTCGTTATTGAGAGTGGGTGTGATGCTATGTAGAGTGTATCATTGTATGGAATACAAACTAAACCAACCAAAGCCAATTGATTTCGACGCTTTAGAGAGTTTGTCGTTAAATCGAGTGACGTTACATGGAGTTTACACTGTATTATGAAATTTATTTTTATTTCGAAACATAGTACGTAAGCGTGTAATATTGTTGGTATTGTTCCGTTTTGAACGTGCTAATATAAGCTAAAATTAAAATTCATCGTTAAGTGAATTATTGACAGTTGGTCTGCCAAAACCAGCTACTACTACCATCTTGCCATTTTTATTGTAGTGGTTAAAATCTGGGAATCAGCTTCACGCTGTAACCCGCACACAGCAGGGCAGGCAGAGGGAACCTCGTGTTAAGAATTCTGGGGGCATTGCGTGTTGAGTGACAGAACTCAACGCCGCGCTTTCCTCGACACCAAAACGAAGAAATGGAAATATACACGTAAATAAATATTTCACTAAATCGTAAATCTGGGAATCGAAATTTTTTATTTGAAATAAAGTAGCAGCTTTGGTTGGAACAATAAAAATGTTATTGTACACTTGTTAATGGTACGTAATTAAACGTTTCACGTGACGTTAGGTAGGTTGTACGTACGTTCTTTTGTTTTAAAAGTATGTAGGTGATTTACGTTCTATAATGAAACTTTATGTTCAAAATGTGTTTTTTTTTGTATTCAAAGTGTTGTTATCATAACATATTTAAATTATTTATATATTATCCGATCAGTCCAATTTTAGTCATGTTTTTTTTAATGTGGACTATACTCAGTTATATTTTGAAGGTTAATTGCGAAACAAATGATGAGAAGTCAATAAATTCTGTTCATATTCTAAGTGTGATGTCCAAAGGAGCTATTCGGCCTGAGTAGTAAGGCCGATAGTGAATGTGGTGGCCTTCACATTGCACGCGCTGACCAAGATTTATGCTGATGTAACGCGCCCAGCGGCACACTGACCGAGGACCGAGGGTATTAGTCGTGCCACCTAAATACTAACTATGAGAGAAAGTTTGCAACGCACTTATTGTGTTTTCTGCTGACAACATCAGAACCATGTGCCTGTTGTTTGGTCAGAATACACACTTTAAGTACGCTGTTTTCACTAAATATTTAACATACTTAACGATCATGTCTTTAGTGCATTTATAATACCAAAATGTTTATTTGTTCATTGAAAATTCTCGAATCTAATCTCAAAGTTAGAAACTGAATGACAAATTTTAATAATCCTAACTGGATAATTCAAAATTAATATAAAAAGGAAGTTACACATATAAATATTAAATATTTGAGTTATCATATTTATCATTACAGCAAAATGATTAAATTATGAAATAACAAGAAATCAAAGATATTCTTAGACATAAATATTCGTGATTATCTCAGATTACAGAAATAATGTTTTAAAAAAAAGAGAAAGAAAGAAGGTACCTATTATTTCTATACTATTTTAATGTTTTTAATATTAATACTTATAATATAGTAAAGTGATACCATATTTTGTTTATATATTATCGATATATGGAACCACCATTGACGTCATAACATAAAACTTCACTTCTAATTACCACGGAAACCTTCCATCCCACGCTTTCTATTGACATTGCGGCAATGACCAAAACCGTCAATGACACATCTAATATCGACTATAGATATTTAGTTGTTTTCCATTAACTTTTCAGATAATATTTTTTAATTGACCTAAGTCCATAACATTGTAAGTCTGACTCATCAGCAATAATGGAAGCTCAGAAATTAGATCATAGAGTACCAATGCCACCGATCTGAGACAATGTTCTCATAAAAACAAGAAACGGTAACTTTTCATCAGTATTCTTAGACGTAGGCACAAAATTAAGAGTATTTCTAAATGTTTTTTTTAGACATTGTCCCGTGTGGCGTGATATTTTAAGTTAAATTACGTTAATAAAGTATGTTTAATATCCCTTTGTTATTACGTATAAATAAACCACATTCCCCTTAATCATAATAAATATCTAATATTTAGATATCTATATTTATAAAAATATTTATAAAAATATATTAATATTTTATTAATTTATTTTTATAAATTTTGTATTTTTCTTTAAAAATCACTTTCATACTTTTCACAATAATTGTCTAACTAAACAATAGTAAAAGAGAAATGAAAGTAAACTAAGACAATATACCAAAAATTCCCACGTAACTGTAACACGCAATTGATATTCACTTTCTATTTCACCTTAACCGTTACGAGAAATATCGATCAATTAGATATAGGATTGTATTTCAATCAAAAAAAGGTTTAGCTAACTCGAAAAATATTAAAATTTCTATGAACTTTCAAGGCTTCAATAATGTATATTGGTCCTTACAGCCTCTCCTCTCATTCTCTCTCCTCTCCTTTCAGATATTTAATAATTTATTAAAATTTTATACAACTTACTTAATTGAAGTATCTGAAGTTAGGACCTATTATAATTTAAAAAATATATATTGAAAATTGTCTATTTGTTTTTTTTGGTTTTGCTGAAAATATTTAGGTATTTCATTAAAATTTAAAGTTTGTTGCAATTAAGTTTGTACAATCATATTTTTTAACAAAGAAATAACTTTTTTTTTAGAAACTACCTATATAAAGTAAGATATTTTTGGATTGTGAACGATAAAATATATAGTCAGTAAATTAGTAATAGATTTTACAAAAGATAAATAAAGCAAAGATATTTGTAGCGCAGTGGAACGACTTCTTACTGTAAATATGATATTTAAAGATTCCATACTGAGGCATTATATTGTTAGAATAGTATTTCTCAGATGTTCTCTCAAATTTAGGCAAAAAAATAATACTGGAGTGTCTTGTGACTGGATCCTGTAGGCTTTTCTTGCTCTCTTTAGAGAGTTTCCATATATATTTACCTTATATAGTCTTTTGCCTGCAGTAAATGCATGTATGTAAATAAAGAACCTCCGGACTAGCATTGTATGATCCACAAACAAATGCAGAGCCAAGTATATTTTCGATTGATATGTGAATATAGATTATGCTTTTACAGATCAAATCGACGATTGACCGTGATGATGTTACCATTACGTGATGAAACAACGTGTTCGCTGTTTAGTAACGTTACTTTATCTCTTATCGATAACCCACTTTTACATTTATCACGTATATAAAATCTGTAAAGATATCTTTTTCAATCCTTTAAGTGCATTAACGAGGATATCACGGTGAGAATGAAGAAGAACGTGCTCAGCTGGTTTGGGCACGTCAAACGAATGAGTGATGAAAGAATGGCAAAAAAGATTTATGATGTAAAAGTGAGTAGTAAAAGAGGTAGGGGAAGACCTCGGTTGATCTTCGAAAACACATTATTAAAGATACTGGACGAAGGTCACGTAAAAAGTATGAGGACCCTCCGGGCCTGCCCGCGGGAGATGGATGTATGAAGGTTGATGACAGTGGACGAGGCGAAAGAGGTATGTAGAGACCGTAGCGTTTGGCGTTCCGTTTTCTCTGACTACCCAGCTAGGGATAAAGCGTGAAGCTATATATGTATGTATATTATCCAGAATGATACATGGACTAGCGGCCCTCCAGGCTTCGCCCGCTTGAACTATACGAATATTTAATTAAGTGTATTTATCAAAGAGTTATCTATGGGTTTATGCCCTAAATATATCGTATTTTAAATCATATGGATATTTATTTGATTTTCCTCGCAAAAAATGTCATACATTATTTATTCAAATAAATATTTATTATTTTATAATTAGTTATTTCATATCTACGTAGGCGGCACGGATCGACTATCGCGGTATTTACCTGCGGAAAATCCTGTGGGAATTCCGGGATAAAAAGTAGCCTTTATGTAGCTCACCAACCCCCACTTATATTAAACCACTAATCCTAATAAATTTTACAATGTACGTCGTACACGCTTGGATTGTTTAATATGAAACATTTGAAGCAAAAATTCTAAATTTTCGCATGAATATATGAATTTTGTAGACAATGGACAATGAATTATAAATTAGTAATGTTAATAGGTTAAGGCTCTTTGGTCATAATACTGCAATTTGCATTTGTGTAAGATGTGCAGTAATATTTCCATACGTGATGTATTCAAAGAAATTTATTTTATAAGATTTCAGTTATGAATACGTAATACTAAATTACATTGTAAAAGTTTTAAGTTAGGCAAATATTTAAGGATACAACCCATGTGGGTACTTCCCCACGTGGTGAAGTACTTAAGTGATATTTAAAACAACCGGCCCCTTTTGGTCCAAGGCTCGATTAAATTAAGTTTCCCCTGTATTTGATTGTCATATCCAAATTAAATAAGCAATAACAAAGAATCAGTGAAAGCACAGTTAGCACAGTTTCTTACAATGACTGTTAAACGCTTTCTTTTTGCCTTACCTTTGTTACCTGTTGCTCTGTCGTGACCCCTTATTGGAACGATGAATGGATTCTTGATATGATATCTTTAATGCTATAGCTTGGAGTGCTGTGCCTTATCTGTTTTATATAATTTGTTTCCACATTATTGTAAAATGTTTCTGCATTTTCTTATGTTTACAAGATATATTACTTTTTCTTATAGTAATAGATGGTTTTCTAAAAAATAATAAATCTCCCAACTCTGTAATTAGGATACAAAGGAAATACTTACTGCTATTGCATTTTGATTATTTTATATAGTGTTGTATTTCTCACGTTGGGCATTTACTTTAGACATGTGTATTTTTTTATTTTTAAAATTTTTATATTAAAATCCTTTTTTTTACTACTGAAGTTTACAGGCTTAACGTAAAGTGTCAGTTATTCATTTATAATTACTATTATAATTATCTGGGAAATGTATACACGTTACAATTGAATTTTGTTATATCTAACGACAAAGGCTGCATTGAGGCCAAGACCGCGAGATTTACAGCCATACACTATACAAGTTATCACTTTTGGTAACGGATTAAAAAATATATGACATTAAGAGTATCCTTTGTTATTCATTTGTGAGCATATAAAGTAAACTAAAGTTAAATAAATTTAAACTTTTATATTTTAAAAGTTTTGATTAATATTTATAAAAGAATAAAGATTATTTTATTAAAGAACATGTAGGTACACCTCGCTTAAATAAACTTTTATTCACTGCCTTAGGTTTTTAAGAGGTCAGTTTATAAAATGCAATTAATTAGGACGTTGCAATTTTATTCCCTAATTTTTTTCTTCTTCTATTTTAGGGTTACATAAAAGCCCTAAGCAGACTGCAATCTTCTTGAAAGCCCTCGGGAAACGGAGAACAAAAGACCTTATATGAACTTTAATACGCAAATACCGTAGCAGAGCTACTTTAGACTAAAACCTATATAATAACATACAATAACAATTTTGAGATTTTTTTTAGTTATTAAATAATTCTAATAAATAAAATTTTCATTTTACAGATCAGTTGAAAGGTACGTGCGGGTAAAATGGAGAGACGTCCGCGTAGGAGATTTAGTTCATCTTTCAAACAACGAGGCAGTACCGGCAGATATGGTGTTGTTACATTCCTCAAACCCTTTGGGGATTTGCTATTTAGACACGTGCAATCTCGACGGTGAAACTAATTTGAAACAACGAGTTGTGGCACCGGGATTTAAAGAAAAAGTAAGCTGTTCATAGCAATGCGTAACTTTATATCTTTTTTTTAATCTTTTAAATAATATACTTATATTGCTCTTATAATAGAGTTTTTGAATTAAAGTTAAAATGGTGGCATATACATAAGTTTTTATTTTAGTATTTGTACACAGGCTAGAAATTAAATAAGTCCGGTAATTTTGTCCAAAATGTAGTTCATTAACTAGTTACTCAGTGAACTGTTACCTCGCTTTGTGTTTAACCTCAATTTCCTATCGAGCTTCTTGCATAATTCGATGGGCACGGTTACTATAGAATTACTAGCTATCACAACAATCACTACAATCATTACTGTGACTGAATTGTGAAAACACTTTCACTGAAATTAGCATCTTCGGAAACCGTGACAATAACGTGACAATATCTATTAAGTAGTCTTGTTTTCCTACTTTTTACCTATCGATTTATAAATATTGTAATTCTTTCATTTCAGCAGCTAGAATTTTCACCAATGAAGTTCAGAAGTTCTGTAGAAGTTGAACGGCCATCTACCAAAATTTATAGGTTTACTGGAACTATTTCTCATCCGAACGGTGGTCGTGTGTCTCTGAATTCAGAAAATCTTTTACTGAGAGAGTGCACTATAAAAAACACGGATTACGTAGAAGGCATCGTTGTTTATGCTGGCCACGAGACCAAAGCAATGCTTAATAATGGCGGACCAAGATATAAATGTTCTAAGTTGGAAAGGAAAATGAACACAGACGTCATATGGTGTGTTCTGGTACTGCTTTTTCTATGTTGTGCAGGAGCAGTTGGTTGTAAAGTATGGTTTGACAGATACAGTCCTCTCCTCTACAAATACACGCCGTTCATTCCCCATGCAGACAAACCGGCATATGAAGGGCTACTTATATTTTGGACCTACATAATAGTATTACAAGTAATGATACCAGTTTCTTTATATGTTACTATAGAAATGACGAAGCTCTTGCAAGTATATCATATCCACCAGGATATAGAAATGTACGACTCAGTGACGAACACGAGAACAGAGTGTCGGGCGTTGAATATAACAGAGGAATTGGGACAAATCAGTTATCTATTCAGTGATAAAACTGGGACGTTGACGGAAAATAAAATGGTTTTCCGACGATGTACGGTTGGCGGAGTTGATTATGATCATCCTCCTGGGCCAGAAGCGGAGCCTTCTTTAATCCTTCCTCCAATTGTCACACCCATAACGAAAGTGTCTCCGAATAGAAGAATGCTGCAACATATTCTTGATAACAACGATGCTCAACACACTCAAAAAGTATGTACCGAAACCATCTAAATATTATTATTTTTTATTCCTCAAGTTTTTCCTTGATTTTATCTTTTTATATATAAAATAACGTGACAATATCTAATAAAATATTAACTAAGAAGCACTAAGGCTATTAAAACCTATAATTTATTTATTGCACGAATGATAAAATGATGTAGGAATATTTATGAATTGTTACTTCAACAAACATTAGCCGTCCATGCGATGCCGAGACGCGCCACCATTTCAATACTGCCGCTATTCATTTACTCGTTTATTGGCATTTTAAACTCAATTTGAACATACGCAACCTTCAATGCATTTTTGGATAGCCTTCATGTCATAAAGGAAAAGATTAAGCGTTAAGTGCTTATTCGAATTAATTATTAAATAAGGAATACTTAAATGTTTGCTTTAGTCACGGCCAACTACACCAATGATACATAAAAAACCACTATATATTCAGTTCTACTTATTTACTGATAGTAATTATACATTTGTGTATAGAATGTAATCTTTTATCTAACAATAAAAGTTTATATACATTTTTTTTGTAATAATATCTAAAGTTTTACTTTCAAATTTAAAAATTCGTTTTGAAATAACATTTTGAATACATATCGGAAATTATCGTCTGCATGCTAATGTATGTTACTTTCTCCAAGTAATATAACATTTAATATTTATCAGTTATTTTTTTAACATGCTGTCTTGATAGTAAAAACCGGTCAAGTGCGAGTTGGATTTGGTTCCTTAACATCATCTACATAAATACGTGAAAGAAATCGCTTAAATATTTATTTTATTCAGTTTTCTATTATTTATCTGTTATTGGCATAAAGTACCCTACTTTATAAGTGTGTGTGCTAATATTAGGTTCCTTGTGCCTACCCTGCTATATGCGAGATACAGCGTGAAGCTAAAAATAAAAATAGTCTAAATATTTTTATCAGGTAAGGGAGTTTCTTCTGATCCTCGCCGTCTGCAACACCGTGGTAGTCAGCCAGCCCCACGTCGACGCGATGCAGATGTCGGGATCTAGCAGCGAACAGTTCCACTCCCAGAAGAGCTCGCGCTCCAACGGCACGCTACGGTCAAACGACAAGTGAGTTTAGTATTAATTATTGGATTTAATAGTATTAAATAAGTTATTATTGGTTATATTTATTTAATTGGCTTTTAGTTAAATTAGCAATTAATAGACAGAACAAAATAAAATGTTCCGCCGCATTATTATTTGAATAAAAAGATAATTTCAGTATTAAAAGAATAAGTTATTAATGGATATGTTCTCGTAATACTAAATAGAATAGAAGAATTTCAATCAGTCAAATGTTTGTATAAAATAAGTTACAATTTTTATTTGATAACATTTTGTTTGGTTTGGTTAAACTATAATTTTTCCAAATTTAATTACAAAAATAATATCTATATTTGAATGATTGGTTTGGAGGTACGCTAGATTAACTGAGTCCCGGTCCACGACGCCGTCGCCGCCGCCCTCCACCACGTCGCCGCTGCGCCTCCGCCTGCCGAGGCTGCTCGGCAGCCGCGAGGAGAGCATCAGCGAGCCCAGCACGTCGGCTGAAATACAGGTATACTTTGATGATTTATTATATTTATGTGGTTATTAACTAAAGAAACTATAAAAACTAATTAACAATATTTACTTTTGGTTGTCTCGGTCTTCCTTGAAAGGATATGCTATAATAATATGGTATTGATGTGGGTTTAATAATGTTGTAAAATCTTCTTTTATAAATTGTTAAATATATCTGTAGATGGTTAATAGAAACAATAATACGTATTGATTATTTCTGAAAACATTTGCAAGTTATTATAATAGTTTTCCTCGTCAATCACAATACGAAGTAAAATATATTCTAATATCATCATTAGGTTTTTAAGCATTTGCTAAGCATTTTCAGAATAACAATATAGAACATGATAAACTCATACATAAATAAACGATCATACTATTCAACGTTGGTTATTTTAAAATAAATATGTAAATTAATTTGTTGTTACAAATGTATTTTGTTTATTGTTATGTATAGGTAATGTTTGACAGCAGTTTGAAGATTTGTTTTGTAAACACCTCGTAGTTTTACACGTGCTCTCATAAATTTTCTTAATAAGTCTGCGCGGTACATCAATCTCAATTTTCTATTTAAAACGTCAGGCCATTCGAAGCGGTGTTTGTTACGTCGTTTTATGTTTGAATCATAGTGGTTGGTCTAGGTATTAGTCACATTCTCCTTTTATTACACTATTTTCTTTCAAAAGGTTTCCATTGTTTGGACTTGATAATTAAAGTAAAAATAAATTAAGGTAATTTTAAACTTCAATTTTATATATCTTTATCCAAGTAAAGTAATAACGTTTTAATAATAATAAATCTTTATACGGATTTTAGGTTTTTTATATAATTTATAAATCTAGTATGGTTCTTTTATTTTGGCGATTTTATATATCTGAATTATCTATGTTAAAAAGTCACCGTGCCGTAGTGTGGCACTGAGACTGACTGTCAATGCGATGTTTGAATGTGCAATTCCCACTCGGGAGAATGATTATATTTAAATTATTTTCATTTGCTTGCTCTGGTAATTTCTACACTTTATTATTTAAAATTACAAATTTATAGATGGAATTCACTTTAAAGTTAAAATGCTAATGTATTAAGGAAACAAAACTAAAATATAAAAGCTTACTAATGACGATTATTATAAAAAAATAATTATTATTTTAAAAATATAAACAAACAAAGTATTGTATTACAGTTAGCACGTTTCGAAGCGGAAAGTCCAGACGAACTTGCCTTAGCCGAGGCTGCATTGGCCTACGGTTACGAACTACGAGGGAGAGCACCAGATGAAGTGGAGCTAGGAATACGTGGGGAACTGTCCAAGTTGAAAGTCCTCAGGGTGCAACAGTTTGACTCTAATAGAAAATGTATGTCGGTGGCGCTAAGGACACCTACAGGACAGGTAATATTTATTATTCTAATTCAGATTTAAAGTATATATATTTATTATTTTAGGTATATTGTTATGACGTTTTAAAAATATTTCATCTAATTTCATCAATACTAGGTAGTATGTACTTGCGTATATATATCACGGATTTCAGGAAGTGTTATACATAATGTGAACCCACTACATGACACGACATTATCTTGTCTTAATTATTATCCTATCAACAATACAATATCCTTAAACAAATACAATCCAGTTCCCCAGGTAGCTATATGCGTAAAAGGCACGTACTCTTCTTTGCGCATGGGCTCGGCGGAAGCGGCGCTAATTATTATCATACTAATAATAATTATTAGTAGTATATATTATACCAATTGAATGATTGATGAAATTTAAAAAAAAAATAATAAAAAAACACGTTGTAGTGTTATTAGTCAGAAGAAGATAAGAATATATTTTTTTCCTTTTTATATATTTAATAGGGATTTACGTAACGAATAACTGTACTTTATATACAGACTGACTATTTATTTTCTATTGATATATGGAATGTATGAACCAAGTGGTGTAAAGTTGAGGAAATAGTGTTTAAACCAAATAGTCACGCCAAGCCTTTAAGTATCGATGAATTTTTGAGGTAATTCGTTATATATAATGGGAAATCACAAAAATGTTCAATTCAGCTGTCGTTGTGCAATGGCGCAGTGTGTGACTGTAATTGCGAAGGTTGTGAGTTCCATTCTCAGTTGACGAAATGAATTATTTAACATTTTCATCTCCCCAATGCAGATATTGTTTGTCTTAACACTAAGTTCCCTTTACGCGGGATACAGTTGAACCTAACAAATACCAATGAACCACGTTAAACAGTAATCATTCCAAATGCCAGGTAGTCCTATACGTGAAGGGCGCAGACTCCACAGTGTTGGGCGCGCTGGCCCCCATGCGGGCGGGCTCGGCGGAGGCGGCTGCGTACGAGCGCACGCGCACGCTGCTGACCGAGTACTCGCGCGCCGGCCTGCGCACGCTCGTCATGGCCAAGCGCACCATGCAGCCCACGCTGTGGGAGGAGTGGGTGGCGGGGCACACGCGGGCATCGGAGATTGGAGAAGGTATGTTTTTTATTTGTTGTCATGGAGAGAAAAAAATAAAGATGAATTGTTAAATCAAATCAAAATAAATCAGCTTCACGCTGTAACCCGCACACAGCAGCCTAGGCTGAGCGACCCTAGTGTTAAGACACTCAGTTACGCACTTTCTACCGAATTCTGGAGGCATTGCGTGCTGAGTGGCGGAACTCAACGCCGCGCTTTGCCTCGACACCAGGGCGAAGAAATATATTTTTTAATAAATATTTAATTTCCTGCCGCTGCGCCACAACGGCCTCTATTATAATTTTTCTACTACACGTCTAATTTATATTTCTTGCATATTTAGTCGACATTGACATTGCAAACCTTGTTACAATTTCACAATAAGTTTTTATTTACATTTTCTACCTATTACTTTTATTATCATTTAAATGGGCATAAACGTAACGAATGGTTGAAATTCTTTATATCGAAAGAAGATTATGAAATCAAAGCTATTAATTTATAGATAATTATTTATATTTTAGTTGGGACGTAAAATGCACAAAGAAATATCTTTTTTGTGTATAGAAAGTAATCTAATATTATTATACATAATTACAAGTAATATTTGTTTGCTTATAAATAGATTTTTTTTTGCATCACGCTGTATCCCGCTTGTAGCAGAGGAAATCTTTTATTAAGACACTCCGTTCCCGACTTTCCACCGAATTCCGGAGGCTTTGTGTGTTGAGTCATGGAATACACGACGTGCGGCGTGCACTTTGCTTACAACCACAGCAAAGAAATTTAAATAATACATATTTCATTTCCACGAATGGAAATCGAACCCATAACCTCTGGCGTTCACACATTTGTGCCTCTGCTCCACAACTGGTCTCCATATTATGTTACTTTTTCTTATATTAAAGAAATATATACTAAAGCATAAATAATAAGTAAATGTCCATTCGTAAACCACTGAGGACTTTGATTTTTATTTTTTTCATAATATATTTTGCAATTCTCATAAGTCACGATTATGTGATTTATTTTTATGTGGTATGCATATACACCAGTCACCATAACAAATCTAAAATCAATGTGTTTGTTAAAGGATATATTTCTTTTGTGTTTTTGTGGTTTAAATCTTTAAATGATTTTAAAATGAAAAATATATATTGTTTTAAAACAAAACAAATATTAAGACTAGTCTCAATAAATTATTTAAGTAAATAATAGGTACCTTTTTAATTTTAAACAGTAATGTATGTATGCATATATTTATAATTGTGGCCATTATAACTCAATGGCGTCTATCTGTAAACGCAACGATCGTGGGTTCGTCCTTCACTGAGGAAAATTTCATGTACTTTATTTTCATTTCTCCTTTCCATATTTGAAATTGTGCAGTTAGAATATTATGCAAATCCATAAATCTAAGCATATATAATATATGTTTATATTTTAAATATGTATCTCTATGTAATGAACAAATTTCTTTTAAAATAGGTAGAGAAAAACGCATTCGAGAGTCCCTAGCCCGTCTCGAAAGCGCACTAACGCTAGTAGGCGCCACAGGCGTAGAGGACCGCTTGCAAGAGGCGGTCCCGCGCACCGTGCGCGCCCTGCTCGACGCCGGCATCGTGGTGTGGGTGCTGACCGGAGACAAGCCGGAGACCGCCATCAATATTGCCTATTCTGCTTCTCTGTTCTCTCAGAGCGATAGGCTGTTGCATCTCATGTCGAGGGATAAGGTTAGTGTTGTTTTTAGGTGTGTTGTTGATGTTTGTTTTGTGATTTATTATTTGTTTACTTTTTATAAGAACATAGAAATATCAAAGTTACAGAATTTTATATATATCTTCATTATAGCCTATTTATATACGTTTTTGGTTTATTAAATAATACTATTAGAGTAGGTATAACAGTAGAGATAGGGTAACATTTTAAATTAATTCAAAACACAGTTTAAAAATGTCTAATTTGCTGTGATTAAAGCTTATGATATGAAGTGTAGTTTTGAGGTCGATTCCCACTTGGTGGGAATCCAATTACTTTGTTAATTTCTTCGTTCTGGTAAGAAAAAACCAAAGCACGGCAATGATGTTTTACCACACAATATGCAAAGATGGAGGTCGGGCGGAAGGTGCAGTTAAGAGTGTCTTAATTACTTAATTCTGCTATATCCACATATAGCTATCGAAAATGAATTTATTTATAAATATTACTCACTAATAATAATTGAATAACTTAAAGGAGCATGCAGAGTCCACAATCAAATCGTACCTGGAGTTAGGCTCGGGCGCGTTGGGCGGTGCGGGCGCGGCGCTGGTGGTTGATGGGCGCACGCTCACGTACATCCTGGACCGGCGCTCCGGCCTCGTGGCACCCTTCTTGTCGCTGGCCAAGCGCTGCTCCGCCGTGCTGTGCTGCAGGGCTACGCCGCTGCAGAAGGCTTACATTGTCAAGGTACGCTATTTCCCGCGTCTAACACGCTGAATTCGTAATCTGAGAAGCAGTGAAGGTATATAAAGTAGACAGTCATTCAATAGACATATTACCAACACGTCGCGAGAGTCGCTAGTGATTCGAGTAATAAGTAATAAAGACGTAACTCAATGCATATGCATACGTACAGCACAAATTATACATAACAACAATAATACAAAGTGAATTTTGTATTTACTTTTCTATATTTTGAGTCTATGGTATATAACCATTAGGAAATTTGATATTTTTTTATTATGATTCAATTTTATTTATATTGATTTCAGGCAGTTAAGGAGGAATTAGGAGTAACAACGTTGGCTATTGGTGACGGCGCCAATGACGTGTCCATGATACAGACAGCGGATGTGGGAGTCGGTTAGAAAGCATATTTGTTTGTCGTTTACCTAATAAATAAGTAATCGTAAAAAGAAAAAAAAACTTCTGATCTATATGTCCAAAATTTGTTACTGTTCAAATCAAAATCAAATCAGCTTCACACAGGGAGGGAGGGTAGGCAGAGGAGCCCTTATAGTAAGACACTTCACTCCACACTTTCCGCCGAATTCTGGAGGCATAGCGTGTTGATTGGTGGAACTCAACGCCGCGCTTTTACCTTGATACCAGAGCGAAGAAACAAAAATATTAAATATTTCCTTCCTGTCGCGTTTATAAGCATACGCTTGTGTATCCTCATTAAACATTGCGCTCCATCGATTATTACGCAATGCTACGAATTCAGCCGGAAGGCTAAGAATATTGTGCGTTGAAAGTTTTTTTTTCTACCTACCTCCTAAATGCGGAATACTACGTGAAAATGATAACAAATCTGTAATATGTTTTACAGGACTGTCGGGACAGGAAGGGCGGCAAGCAGTAATGGCGTCAGATTTCGCTCTTTCACGCTTCAAATTCATCGAGAGATTACTTCTGGTACATGGTCATTGGTGCTACGACCGTCTCGCCCGCATGATATTGTACTTCTTCCTCAAAAATGCCGTTAGTATATTTATTATTGTTCTGCGATGGTTGTAGGTACAATTTTGTTTGCGGGGGAATATTCATATGTATATACCTATTTTTGAATGAGTGCCGAATTCATCAATAATAGTAATAATCATTATTTGTATTGGTTATTTACAATAATGAACAGATAAACTGTAACAAAACATTGGATATTAGGAAAAAATAACATTTTTATGTATATATAAGTAATTTTGCCCTAGTGGTGAAATGAAAATAACCAAAAGCGTATGGCACATGACACGCTATCCTAAGTGACGTTTACACAATCTAAGTTCACAGTAGTACAGTACATTATATCAAAATGATAAACGTCATGTATTGCCCTTAGCCTGTTTCGACAAATCGAGTAATGAACACGAAAACAATATATTAATTCAAACAAGTAGTTCCTGCCATTCGTGCGTTCAACCAAAACAAACTCTTCAGCCTAATAATATAAGTAAATAGAATAAAACCACATTAAAAACTATTTCGCAGACGTTCGTGTTCATCGTATTCTGGTACCAGCTGTTCTGCGGGTTTTCCTCGTCGGTGATGATCGATCAGCTGCATCTGATGGCGTACAACCTCGCTTTTACTGCATTCCCGCCTATTGTTATCGGTTAGTTTTTTTAGTTTTTTTTTCGCTCTCTGCATAAAGCAAGGGAACCATTTCTTAAGACACTATGCATGGCCTAATTTTCGATTGTCTATTGAGTGGGAGAACTCATGTTACGAATGTTTCGAAGAAAATAAAAAAGTATATTCACGCAAATGGAAATCAAACCATCACGTTTAAATTACATTTCAACATTAAATTTTCCAAATAGATTATACATATCAATAAATCCATTCGCAGTTATTATTTATAGCCATCATTTAAAAATAATAATTATTAACAGGATTATCCTGCAATCATCTATTTATTTAATATTATTACTTTACGACATGAAATCATTGGTTAGCTAATTATTTGCCAAATTCTATCTTTTCTACTTTCTGCTCTTATTGCAAGACTAAATTATAGTTAATGAGTTGTGGCTGCCCTAAACTTATCTGTAGATGGATGGCTGATATAATTTAACGATTTTTTTCGTGAGTATACAATGCTCAAATTAACTCAAAAAGCCTAACTTTAAGGCGGCCATGATATGTCTGTATTGTATATTAATTATGTAATATTTATCCTAGGCGCCTACGACCGCGTAGCGCCAGCCTCACTACTAACTGACCGGCCCGGGTTGTACTCAACCAGCCGGCTGGGCCGCGCCTACCGCGCGCACTCGTACTGGTTGGTGCTCGCGGAGTCGGTCTACATCAGCGTGGTCATCTTCTTCACGACGGCGGCCGCCTACTGGGACACCGACATCGACATATGGAGCTTCGGCCTCAGCAACATGACGTGCTGCCTCGTGGTCATGTTGGTCTATGTCGCCATTGAGACCAGGAGCTGGGTAAGTGTTTATGTTTATATTACTAGTAGCTATTAGTCGCGGCTTTATACGTGTGGTTACATGGAAATGACTGCTAGTTCTGTACGATATATGGTACGCTTTGTATAGAGCAAGTAGGTCGGAGCACAGGTAAATATAGTAGGTTTTTTTCTAACTAGCAATTTCTGAGATCAACGCGTTCAACCAAATAAATTCTACGGCTAATTGGTATATTAGTATTGAATTATATGATGGATATCATATCTAGAAATCATCTACCTTTAAATACGAGGGTTGCGAGTTGAATTCATACTCAGCACAAAAAAATATTGTTCTTTCCTAAGTCCAGGTAGCAAGACAAAACGCGATATTAATATTACTCTAGCAATATTTTCAAAATTGGGTGATGAGTGGAAAATAATGTCTAAACACTAGGTTCCCTCTGCCTACCCTACTGCTATATGCTGGTTACATGAAACCTAAATAAACCTTTATATAGTCTAGTCTAATATAATTTTTATTATGACTGAAATAAATTTCAGTTAACTAGTTGGTTTTCAATAAAAATAGTCAAAGTCAAAATATCTTTATTCCATAAAAATGCTTAACATTTACTTGGACATGTCATAAAAGTAGAAAAAAAATGCAAAACAAAATAACCAAAAAAAAATGTGCAATTTTGCTTGCAATTGCAAAAAAATAGCTTGAAAAAAGCCCGTTCAAATGGTTGAGCTCATGAGAAGATACAGGCAAAGAAACTCATGGCCACTCTTTTTAATTGCCAACATTTGTTACAAATTACAATTAACAATTTTAACTTAGAAATAGAGCAACTCATTTCCAAACATCTTTATCGCGAACATAATCTTTAACAGAGTAATATGCTTTTTGGCAGAGCCTGTGCTTTACCACTTTTTTAAATTTGTTCAGTGATAAATTAACCATGTCGTTTGGAAGTTTGTTATAAAAGTGTATGATCTTTGACCTACGAATGAGTGAGACACTTTATGGAGCCTAGAGAAGGGCTCAACAAGCTTATTTTTATTTCTTAAATTATGTTGATGGAGGTCACTGTTTTTATTAAATTTATTAATATTTTTATGCACATATACTAAATTGTCGTAAATATATTGGAAGTGTAGTGTGAAAATACATTACTCTTAATCGATAAAGTTAATAAATGTTAGCTTAAGAAAGTTAAGCAAGTTTTGAAGTATTAGACATATGTTGTTACTTATTGAACTATAAATATATTTCTTATAAATTTATAATTTCACGCAGCAATTCGATATGAAACTTGTAAGTGATTTGGAGTGTGGTTAATGGACATTTAAAATGAAAATACGTGTTTTAATTCTAATTGTGAATTATATTTTTGCACAGTCACGTTTTCTTAGATATTATGTGTGGAACACTTAATACACTGTTTTTATTGTATATAATATATAGTGCAGGTATTTTGAAAAAGATAGGTAAAAGCATTTTTTTTTCTTTTCTAAATCTCTACAAGTTTTTCCTGGACAAGTTTCCTCTACAAGTTTTTTCTGTTAATTATTATAAAGTAAAATTTTCTTGCAATTAATATTATCAGGTCATATATTCGTTTTTTTCGTGTCATTTGTTAAAATAATAAACTAATACGCTCCTTGTAATTATACTAGGAATAATTTATATTTGTGAAGACTATAAAGGAGACAGAATATCATGGGCCCAATTGTAAAAAGTTGGGATATGGTTTAAAAAAATTGTCTTTTTTGTTGTTTATTATTCAATTTAGCACAAACCAAAAATTTGCACAATTAACAAACTGGAAGCGGAGAAAAATACGAAAAATATTTCAAATATTTAATCGATGTAAATAATCCATTACAGTACTACCGAAACAAAATATTTATTCATTTTATTTAACTGATTTAATACGCTTATAATAAAGAAAATGTTAATTAATTACATACCAAAACACAAAAATCAATCCATTGGAGACAACTATCCAAATACAGAATGAACAACCAAGCATACATGACGAAAGCCTTAATAATTAAAGTAATATTTATAGTCTTTGTCTTAAATCAGGTCCATTGTATGTACCTAGGTCTTTAATCCAAAATATATAACATTTTATTGTGGACTATTTATTCTTCTCTCATACACCAGTACCCAAATACATACCAATACGAACATTGGTAAAAATTCTTTTCAAGGATCTCATATAAGGAATTTTCGAAAGATTTCATATAAAATGTGTAAAAAGCCCGAAAATTAAATATATATTATTTTGTTCAGACGGTAATCCACGTGCTGGCGCTGACGGGGTCGCTGGGCTCGTTCTTCGTGCTGACCCTCGCCTACCAGACGGTGTGCGTGTCGTGCTTCAAGCTACCCTCCACCTACTACGTGATGCACCACGCCTTCGTCGACCCCGTCTACTGGCTCGTGCTCGTGCTCACCACTGTTGCCTCCCTCGCACCTAGGTTAGTGTAGTGTAGGTTTCAAACATGCTTGCCAAACGCATGTGTGTTATGTATGTAAGTCAAAGTCATATACTTTTATTCAAAATAAGGAGTAACATACTTAATTTTTTGAACGTCAAATAATTTACCGCCGGTTCACTAAAGTCGACTACTCTCTTAGAAAAACTGTCTACTGTCTTAGAAAAAACGAGAAGTAACTCAGTGTGATTGTTCAAAATTAATTATAATACAAATATCTTATGTATATATTTACCTTATTGTGCAAACAACATTTTAAAACATGACATTTATTTCCAGGTTAGCGTGGCACGCGGCGCGCAACAGCGTGCGCCCCGGCGCACTGGGTCGCGCGGTGCAGGCGCGGCGGCGCGCGCGCCCCTACGCCGCGCACTACCACACGCCCTCCGCCTCCGCTCACGTTTACCGGTTATTTTATTATTATTTTTAGTTTCACGCTGTATATATCCCGTACGTAGCTGACAGCAGATGAAATCTAGTATTAAGATACTTGGTTCCCCAAGCACGAGATATTGTGTGTTGAAAGCTGGAACTCAGCCGCTCTTTTGTTTTGTTACCAGAACGACTACATGAAAATATTTCATTCTATCTTATTACGGAATTTTTCTTGATGATGAGTGCAAATTTACTAATTATTCACTTTTCCAGGCCGACGGACGAGGACGGGCTGCAGAAGCCGCACGCGGACGTCACCGCCATCACGTGACGGCCGCCGCGCGACGCTCCCCAGGCTGTGATCTGTTAGACCTACACACTAGTTATATTTGTATGTAATATTAACGCAGCGCCGTCTAGCGTTGAGTGGCGCTTACTAGTGCTGAAAACTGTTCACTAATGCTATGTAAGGCTCTTAAGCGATGAGCAGCGCTGATCAATGCTGAATAGCACTAATAAGCGGAATATTATTAGTACTTTGCAAGGCTATTAAGTGCTAAGCAGCGCTAACTAGTGCTAAGCAGCACTGTGCAGCGCTTTATAGCTCTGATCATGTGACGGGACCAATGCGGCTAGTGCCTTCGTACTCTTCCTTCGCGCCGATTGAAAGGAATAAAAGTTTGGTGGTAGGAAGTAGTGGAATAATATAACTTGATAAACTATTGGTCTCTTGAATTTTTTGCCAGTATTTAAATTAACCCTTGTTTATAATTATTTTTAGTATAGATATTTATTATTTTAAATATAAATTGTTAGGAAACAAAAACATTTGGAACAATTACAATGTGTACATTCTCTTGTCTTTTGCAATTACAATTAACAATATTAAAACTTGTAGCTCGTAAACATTAAATCATCATTTTGAATCGTGTCTATCAAATCATTATTTTGAATTTTTAATTATTTAGTCCCGTTGTTATTAAATGTGATAATTTTTATTAAATACTTATATTTATAGATTAACTAACTACTACTTCTATTTGATTTTATTATAATCAATAATTTCTTAGAATAAGTTATTAAGATAGTTCTTTAAATTCATTTGAATAGTCAATGAATTACATAATTTCTTTCAATATTGCCATTTGACTGCCATTTTTATTCCTTTTAATCGACACGGCTATAATTTTTTGACAAATGGTTCACTGATAGTGCCTATAAAATAAATAACACATTAAGTGAGACAATTTTAAAGTAGATCTGCCACTGATTTTCTTAATATTTATATAACTTTTTTTATCTTAATGCATTTTCCGTATTTGGTGGGATGGACAAAAAAGCTAATATTAAAATGATCCCTTTTGGAAATCGAACCTAAAACCATTGTATGCAGTAGTCCATTATCCATCTGCACCATTGGCTGTTGGCTACGGCATATATTATATATCTTATTGACCATTTAGCTCCTCTAACCTAGTACATATTCACTTGCCTTATATAGAATTAATAATAAATCGAATTGATAACGATCTCCATATATATAATTGAAAAAAAGATACTTTTACAAGAACCCTGATAAGGCTGTATTGTATGATTCAATGTGTTCAGCTTAATAGTACTTACAATGTTCACTTTAGATAACGATAAGAAATCATCAACATATTGTCCGGCACTCGTCAAAAGTGAGGTCTATTATTTATAAACGATGATGTGATATCATTGGAATATTTCCGTTATTGATTCATAATTTGCTTATTATAATTATCATATTTATGTTATAGCGATATAACGCTTCTTATCAATAATTGTGGTATAACTGTAATTTATATATTATTATTGTTATTATCTTATATAAATATAAAATAACATCCATATTGCCAATTTCTTTCGTAACTACGAATTCGAGGCATAGTTTAGGGCGGTTTTTGAAACCAACGTGTTCGTGTTCATAGCGAGTGTGATATGATCTTTGGTAGAGTATTTTTATATAAACATAGACAGGCTTCCTTACAGTGGCGGATTTACCAACGGGCTAATTAGGCTGGAGCCTAGGACATTTTTTTTTACTACCTCATAGAAATTGAGAAAATATCGGGTCCAGCAAACTTCCATATTCTGTAGTAAAAACAGCCAGCTCGTCAGCCAATGCTTAGTGGTTTTCATTTATTTACAAACAATTTTCGTGCAAAGTTAAATTAATTTTTGACAGTTCTAGAGGTATGTGTGTGACCTTGATAATGTGTAAATCTGTCGCTTCTTTCAGTTGCCAATTTTCCAGCAGACTAAGTTGTCATGAGCCGAGGGCGGCAACTTTGCATACCGATTTATTTTGCTACCTCATACAAATTTAACAGATTTCAAAATGTCTATTTGTAAATAGAAAACGATTTCTTGTGCAATTTCAAAAGAATTGTTGGATTATAAAAATAATCAAAACTGTAAACAAAGTTTAACAGCCTATATCTTGTAAACATGTAAATCCGCTACTGCCTTCTTCGTAGTTTAGCATTTGCCTTTCAGAGACTGCACTGAACCCTTCATTTGACCCGGTAACTTCTGCAAATGTTTCTGTTTACATGTTAACACGCTTTAAATGGGATTGATTAAAATTAAAAGTTGCAATCTGTGCGAAATTACTAGATTAAAGTCACTTAATTCAAAAATTGTAGAATTTTGAGTTACATCACTTTCAAACGACTCATAATGTTAAACTATTAGATATTTATAACTTGCCTAATTACTTTACACAGAAACCGATATCCTTGTGTCCCATATCCAAATATTTTATAATATATACTATCTTTTATATATATAATTATATCAAAATTTTATAATTGTACCGTTTAAGTTACCTCAATTAATTGTATTGTTTGACATAAATTATGTATTAAAAATCAAAAATCATATTAAAATAATTTATCATTCCATTTTTCACGTGACTTAATAATCTCCTTTGAAACCGTATCATACAACATACTTATGCATCACCTATAATATTATTATATATATATTTAAATATATATTTGAATCTCAAACCGAGCAGCGTTTTCGGGACGTTTACAGAAGTTACTAGATGTTTTGATAGTGAGAAATACACGCGTCGCGCCTTTGAGTTTCAACATTCCATTTCTTGAGGTACCTTTTAATTGCCATGTAGTATATTGTTCAGTTAAAATGGGAACATAATAATTAACTTCACATCGTATCACGCTTATAGCAGTGTAGGCAGATGGAACTTGGTGTTAATACACTCAATTCCTCACGCACCGCCCATTTTCGAAGCATTGCGTGGCAAAATTGTACGCCGAGCTTTATCTTGTTACTGTAACGAGGATATAAAATAATTCATTTCCCCGAGTGGGCATCGAACCCACAACCGTCGTGCCTACAACCAGTCATAGTACCGCTACACCACGTCAAACTCAATTACCATTTAAATATTTAGCGCGTACGATATTCTAAAAAATAGGAGGGTAGATCAAGTGCCTTGCGGCCAAGAGCGATGTATTTCTCGCCGTCGCCATACGATTCCTAAAGATTTGACTATTTTTAATACTGTTTCTAATTGTAAATACAGACAGACGTATATTTCTACATAATTGTTAATGTACAGTAGGATATTTTTATATAGATAAATATTTGTGTAAATACCTTGTACGTTCTAAGACTGTTGTTTATTTAGAGCTTTTAATTTGTTGAGTTATTGAACTAATCGTGTATTGAAAGTATGTATTTTCGAGTCATGTTCGGCTCCACTATTATTATGTATCTTGCCATAAAATTGATTTTTCAATTATCTATTTTATATTCGGAACCAGAAGCTTTTATTCGCAGACGATTACTTTGTAACTTGGAATTAGAAAAATGTATAATTTCTTAACTAAAGTAGTGTAACTACTAATTAGTAACTAAGTGAAAGTCAGTATTACTAATTAGTATTATGTAATATATGAGTAATCTCCGTGTTTCTTTATATTGAAATTGTAATTTTATGTAATCGTCTGCTTTAATTTATAATTATAACATTACATTACTATATATATTGTTATGATTTCGTAGAGCTTCCTGACTATAAACAAGTACCGAAATAAATGTAAAATAATCAATAAAAATTACGTCTTTTAATGTTTAGTTTTATATACTTAAATTAAATTTGAGGTCTTTTAGATTTCAATAAAAAATATTCTATTCATTAAGCATGTTAATATTCAAAATAATATTAGTTACCGTTTGTTTTAGGCAAAACAGTATTTTAAATTGTATCACCTAGTCCTGTCAACGAATGTGGGGCGTTTGTCGGTTAGTTTAGCCTTCGCGTACTCTAGATTAGTTTATTTCATATTATATTTATTTATCATAGCTGTTCTCTATACTATGAATTCTATAATGTGGGTAAATACTTACTTTGACGAGATTTCCTATGATTTATATTTAAAATTAGCATTTAGTGGCAATTGTATTAAATTATGTTTCATTTAACAATAAATAGTTGACAATCATTTTCTTCTTCTTTTTTTAAGGTGCATCCTTACAACTGATAATTAAATTTTATTTGTATATAAAACAAATGTATTTTTTTATATATATGAATCATATAGAAACAAAATAAATTATAACTACTGTTGTCCTAATAAACCTAGTAACTTTTGAACAAATATTCGACTGTAACCGAAATATTAGACAACGTGTGTAATATTAGTAAATAAAAAAGATATATAATTGCTGCATTTGCTTCTATAAGTTTTATCTATATAAATATTTTAAAAGTGCTTTAAAGCATTTAAAGGCTGCACCTGAATATATTCAATACACAATATAGGACAAAATATAATTAATTTATATTAAATTTAAACCAACTATAAAATAATGTCGACTAAGTTATTCAAAACATTGGAAGAAGATGACGTGGTGACTAGAAAATACATTAATATTCATACATGTTGTTTTGTAATATTAAAATAAAAAATATTTAATTTCTTTAAAAACATTCGTTTTATTTTCTCCCAATATACAGATACATACGTCCAAAAATGTACACCAATGTAGGCAAATTGTTAATAAAAAAAAGGTTTTACTTGGTTTAGTTTTAACTGAGGTAATTAACTTCATAAGTTTTTTGGTATATTTCAGTGTTTTATTTATTAATATTAAATTAGTATAAAGTTTAAAACTGATCAAAACCCCTTCAAGTCTCCTGTAATTCTAATCAAATTCATTTTAAGTCAATTTCATACACATAAATAATTTTAATGTCTTTCTATCATATTTTAATTAGTTAAAGAAGAACATTTTATTAGCTTAACTCCTTTTTCCGCGTAGGTCGAGAAACGCATCACGCATATTGCATGTTAGTGGAATTCAACGCTGATCTTTGTCTACCAGAGCGGGGAAATCCGTCAAGAATTACAATTATTTGAATCATTTCCTGGACTTACTTATAAGTTCCTACATTTTTATGGAACATTTTATAATATAAGGTTAGTTAGGTTTAATATATTTTACGTATAACAAAATAAATAAGCACTTTCTATAACGTTTTTAAACGCCAATAAAATACAACAACAGTGACTAATTTTAAGTGTATAAAAAAATAAAGTAACTTTAAATATAAATAAAATAGAACTTTGTTCTTTCCTATATATAAAAAATATAATAATTAAAAAGCTTTTGTACCCACTAAATTCATCTAGATATAAATTATGGATACGTATTATGAAAATAAACATGAAACATAGTGTGAGTTTTTAAATAATTGCAGAATCAATAAGTTATATGTCCATATTTTAAATATTCATGCAACAAAATCATATACAATATTCTATTATTTTTTTTGAGTGTCTTGGGAAGTATCCAAGAGCTCCGGACAATTTTTGCCTTTTACCATATTAGGAGTTTAAATTACATATTTAGTTAAAATTTTCATAAAAATTCACCTATGTAACATTTATAGATAAGTTTACTCAAATGAGTTAAATACAAATGTAGGTAACGCGATCACAATATTAATTTCAATATGGAGTTTGGTACTTCCATAGTATGGTCGTTGACGAGGACAATATCGAATTTGTCCTTATAGTTTTGTAGATTTGCGTCAGTATTTCGTCCTAGAAAACCCACTTTAATGATGACGTCACAGTGTTCCATCCCTTCCGCCATCCCCGCATCCCCTATGTTATCGCCCATTAAAAGTACATGATTTCTCTCTTTAACTTTTTGATAATAATCGGTATTTTTTATTGCGGTTTCATTCTTATTGTAGGTGTGAATGACTTCGCCTTTGATACCGATAATTATGTCATTGTCGTCGATGTCGAGAAAGTTTGAGATTACCTTGAACAAAACAAACTATTGCTTAGGACCTATCAATATATTTCGTCACAAGTTGAGGAGTGTGGAGGGGGTCGGCAGAGTGTGACATTGTGTAGAGAAGTAGAGAGGGTTCCTAAATTACATCACATTTTAAAATATATTATCTATGTATTAAAATTAAAAAAACAATAATAATGAAGAACTGCTGCTTCATTTTATAATTTTAGGTATAAAATTGCTAAATACAGGAAAATCTAGTTAAATGGGATAAGTAAGGAAAATCCAATGAGGTCCTGATACTTTGTCTCGATTACCTTTGTTAATAGGATTTTTTGATCTTGATTAAATGAGATTTGATTTTTAGGATTTATCCCATGTTTATTTCTAAATAAGCGATATTTTATCAAGTACAAAAAAATAGGCTTTCACATGTTTGTTTACAAAAAAATACGTAAGCTATCTCTGTATATAAGACAACTATAATTTTAAACCTGTATAATTCGAAAATTGGATTGATGACAATTTTTTTAAATAGTATAAAATCCTTCGTAACTTAAAATACCAATTCACCAGGCTATATGTGACATCACACCAAGTAGAAGACAAATATGACCAGTTCTAACAAGGTTGGGACCAAATATGGAATGAATGGAAATGGCCATTAAGTGACAGTATATTGTCATTATTCATTACTGATATCATATTAAAATGATAATATATGCATGTATATTATAATATTGTTAGCAAATAATAATAATTATATTGATAAGCTGTCTCTAAGCTATTGAATCATAGTCTTCTTGAACTCAAGTGTTTTATTACCTTAACATTGCGTTGGAACTAAATCTTAATTAACATGTTTATTATATATACATAAATATAATATTTCTAAAACCGACTTCCTTATAATTATGATAACAAATTTAAATTAAGTGAAAAATATAAGACTTTTTAGTTCTAAAATTATAATACATTTATGTATACATAAAGAAATCGTACTTTAACAAAGATCATTATTTACTTTATTTTATGTATGTCACAAAATAATAAAATATAATTAATAAATACATTTAAAAAATAGCAATAGAAAAGCTTAACAAATTTAAGGCTAGTGCGTGCGTGGCAATAGCGTGCGCACAAATGAAAGGCGACAAGTTGTGGGTGGGTTCGATTCTCACTCGAAGAAATAAAATATTTAATATGTTCCTTTCCTTGGTCCTCATCTTGGTTCATTTTCTTGGTCGATCAGAATTCGGAGTAAAGTGGGGAACAGAAGTGTCTCGAAGACATATTTCATCCATTAAGGTGCAGTAGCACAGCGTTTGTATAATATTAGCGATTAGATACCCACTTAATTTTATTTACCAAGATAACATAAACTGTGGTGTTAAGATCCGTGTTAGAGAAAGTGCGAAGCTCAAATAAAAATTATTTTATATACCTTTACATGGGGTAGTAACAATTTAGCAGATGTTAATGCCGCCACAACACACTCTCCGAGTCCCGCGGAGAAAACTAGCACAGGCACTTGTGTCTGTTGACTCCATTCTATTAAATGTGAAACGCCAATCCTAAAAATTATATTTTTTATAAAACTCGTTTTATATTTTATTCATCAAAATGTATATCAATTATAGGAATGTTAATTGAAAGCAAATATTTAATATTTATTAAAATAAGAATTAATTACTTAATAACTAGCATTGTACTTATAATCAGACACTATATGCAGTAGAGCCACTATGGCCTTCACTTCAAAATTTGCTTTTTAACTAAAATTCTATAGTAAAATAACAAAAGATTTGCATTTAAACAATTTTGGTATAAAGATGTTTACCTAAAGCTGTTAACCATTTTCTGACCAGCTTCCTCTAATTCGTTCCTTGGAAACTTCATTCCTCTAAAAAAATAAATTGTTAAAAAAATACCTTTGAGTTTTAAATAAAACTTGTGTTGTTAATGTGATAAAAAAAAATGAAGACTAATAACTTTTAGAGCTTATTCAACATCACTCTAATAATAATAATTAATAATATACACATAATAATAGCGAAAACTTAATCTAATATTAATATAGTTTTTTTAAGTGCTGTTTTCAGAATATAGCTGGGGTATAGGCAGAGTAAAGTTAGGAATAAGACATCCTATTCTTCACTTAATTTTTAAGACATTGCATATTCCATGGTGAAATTCAATGCAATAATTTGTTTTTTGACAAGAGTAAGGAAATAACATGTTTTTCTAATAAGAACAATTTACATTTTACAGTTTACATTATGAAAACAAACATCATATTTACAGAGATTATTTTTTATGCAGAAAACTTTTGATGACACATCATTAATGAAATAATAAATATTTTAAATAACACTTGCTACTTTTGTATTAAATAAACTTACTTTAATAAATCATGGGCCTTAATATACCACTCTATCATATGTTTAGTTTTTTCTTCAATTTTCATGTGGGAATCTACTTCTATTGGCTTATAATAATTAGCTAAGTTTATTTCTTTATCTTTATAATCTTGTGGCATTGAAGGACATTCTCTAAACATACCTAAAAATCTTTCATTAATTACATAAAAATATACCAAATAATATGACTGTGTTGTAACAAATATTAAAAAAAATGGTACATTATATATTTAATTATTAAACATGAGAACAATAAAATGTAACATGTTATAAATGTATTGGAGTTGTATTATTTTTTCGATAGAAATCTAAGAATTATTGGATGAAACAAACATATATAAATATTATATTAGTACATACATACAATAATATTAATACATAAATATTTAATATTATATATTAAAAAAAATACCAAAACTAGTCTGTACCACATCCCCATTGTCCAAATTATGTCTAGTTAGTGTGTGGTCGAAATCTGTTACAATCTGGAGCTTTTTATGACCACCAGCTATTAGCAGATTTATTTTCTTTAATAAATCATTTTTATCATTGACATGTACATTCGATTTACATAGCTCAGGTATTTCATCTAAATTTGTTACCGCATTCATAGCTGATACCTATAAATTTATTTGATAAAAAATATTTTAATATAAAATATACACTGCACACGAAAAATTAAATTAAATAAAAAAATGTACTTAATATATCACAGTTCCTCGCACTTTTTTTATTAACGGTTAACAATTATTAACTATTAGACAGACCTTTGAACAGAATTGACTTTTATAGTTAGTGTAATTTATTATAGTTTTATTGAAAATAAATTTAAAGTGAAAAGTTGAAGAAGTAAAAGAGCGAGCGACTAGTGTCATAAAGTGACAATTTGACAAAGGTCATTTTTCACGACATTCTGAATTCTTATATGTAGTACACAAACAATGCTGCCAACATTTGAAAGGACTTAACTTGTAATACACCACAGAATTAATAGCAATATAACAGAAGCTTATGTTAGTTATGCTAATTGTAATTTTTACAAAATATGCAATTTTTATACTGAAAAATATGAGAAAATATTTTATTAAATAAACAGAATTCAAATTTAAAGACTATAGAAGTCAATAATCATAAATAATTTTATCCTTTCTTTTTAGTGTTCTTCTGATACGGCGCTTACACGTTTGCCCAGGCTTGCTAAACTAAGAATACAAGCGTGTGAACGGGGTTTGGCTTGGTTTTTTTTTATGGAAAAAAGGACAAGGCAAACGAGCGTGCGAGCGAGCGGGTCACCTGATCACCTGATGGTGATTACCGCCGCCCATCGGCTTGTGAGAGCTTGCCGCCAATTCGGACGTTAATCTTAAGGCCTGTTTACTTTGTGATGGTTCAATAAACCGTCGCAAAGCCTTCACAAATCTTTGGCTTCTATCTCTACACGATCGTGAGACCGTTAGTATTTTCCTCATACTCCACATAAACATACATTTTTATTTGTTGGTTTATATTAAAATAAAGTAGATAAAAGAGGCCAGTCGTGGCGCAAGGGCACAAAGTGCGACTGTAAGCCGTTTGGGTGTGGGTTCGATTCCCACTCGAGTAAATCAAATATTTATTTAAATTTACATTTCTATTTATAGGCTCTGGCGTCGAGGCAAAGGACGGCGTTGAGCTCCACTCAACATGTAATGCCTCCAGAATTCGGCGGAAAGTGGGGAACGGAGTGTCTTAATACTAGGACCCCTTCCCTCTGCCTACCTGCTGTGTGCAGGATATAGCGTGAAGCTGATTTAGATTTTTAGATAATGCAATTCTTTATTATTTATTTGTAAGTAAATTATAAAAACTGCGCGCGGCGAAACACATCTGTTCGGCATGAACTTTATGAGTGAGAATGAATGATTGAATATACGCCAAACGTGCCTCGCAAGTATTTGCCGCAAAGTTTCACTTTTATCTGATACTGGTTGATGACAAGCTCTTGCAAATCATCACAAGCCACGATAAACGGGGTGTTTACATGTTAATTTTTGTCGTAGCTCAGCAAAGCTTCACCAAACATCTACTCGAGCTACATCGGAACATCTATTCATTAAGTTGGCTGGGAAAATGATATTTAATTTTTATAATTGCTAATTCGTTTGTTCATGTTTTGTTAGTGATTGTCCGATCACATTTACTATTTGGTTGTTTTGTAAATAATTTACAACATTTTTATTTGAACTTGGCTCTTAATACAATGACGTCTCCCTGATTTTTTATTTTCCTTTAATTTTTTTATTACATATTGTTTCTTCGATCAAGCGTGTATGTGGGCGTGAGCCAGGCTATCACAGGTTTGTTAGCCAGGCACAATTATGAACACGTTGCGAGCGCTTGTTGCGAGCTCCCTTTGATCTGTGTCTCGCAAGCCATCACATGCCAAACGGGGTGCTAAGGTGCTGGTGTTGATGAAACCATGCCAAACTTTTACAAGTGTATAAACGGCCTAAAAAACGTAATAAAACACCTATGCACTACAAACATATGTGTTTTGCGGCCTGTCATATAGCGAATGATAAACATAAACAACATAATAGCAGTAAATTCTACATAATATAATATTTGTTGGTTAAACTGGTTACCTTGGTTTCCAGTTTCTTAAACTGACCATATTTAGTAACATAAAAGTAACGCTCGTATTTAGTCATTATTACTTGACTAAATACGAGCGATCTCAATGATCAATATTATTGATCATTGAGATTTGTTATAGGAGTATAACATAAATATACCATTTTTATTTTCAGTTCCCCTTGATTTATTTTTAAAATGAGTCGGAAGCGTGTCACTCGCTTAGGAAGAAATTTGGCACCGGCCCGGCGGGCAAAAATTGATCGATTAAAAGAATTGCCTGTTCAAACAGAGTTCAGAAAACGAGAAGATGCAATAAAACGCAAAGCCCAGCGAGAAGCTGCCAAGAGAGTTAGAGAATCAAATTTTCAGTCACGAGAAAGGCTAGGGGCTCAAGCTGAACACCAAGCTACGTCAAGAACATCACAAAGTTTGTTTCGAAACCAACGTCATTTAAACAGACAAGAAAGACAGCAGGCATCCAGTATAACGAGACAGGCTCCAGAACAATTACAGGTTAAAAGAACCGCTTCTACAAAAATGAAAGCCGCTATTAGCAACGATGTACTAGAAAATCCCAGATCTTTGTCATGGTCAAGTTTATGCAAACTGTTCTCGCACGTTAAATGTCCGAAATCTTACCATATTTGCACCATAAGAACACATTTAGTTAACAGGATAGGTGGGCGCATCAATGACAGGTCTATAACTAGGAATACAATGATATAATTCAATGTCCTTTATATATTATTTTATTATAAAATATTATTATTTTATATTATTTTCAAAGAATGATGCCAAGATATTTGAAGGTGGAATACTTATGATGAGAGTGTTGCATCCATTATATTCGAAGTTATATTTATAACATCATATGGCAAGAAGCTGGTATGAGGGAGTGAAGTCTTCCGAGTAGTTAGAATTCTTTTTTTATGGAAAATGACAAGACAAACGAGTGTGCAGGTCACCTGATGGTAAGTAATCACCGTCGCCCACAACCTCGTGCAACACCAGAGGTGGTTGCTGCCAGGCGTGTTGCTGGCCTTTAAGATGGAGATAGATGTGCTTTTTAAAGGTACCCACGTCGTATCGATCAGGAAGCATTACGGCGGTTAGGCCATATTTATACATAACTTACAAATATATGTAAATAAGTATATTTGAGGAAAACAAATGATTTTTTACAATAATGTTACTAATGAATTAAGAACTGTTAATAACCAATTTAAGCTGATTTTCATTTTTGTAAAGCTTAAAATTTGGCACTTAGTTATAACAAATATTTAATAACACATTTGATAGGTATGCATTTACAATCAATATATTATCTTGATTGTAACACCTTAAAAACCTTAAATTTTATTTTAATATCTTTTCATATCATAAAAAAAGGCATCTTCACTAACATAATGAAACAAAATATGTGCTGATAATTATTAGATATATATTTTTTTTACCTTTTCAGTCATGCTCATTTCACTTACATTTTTGTAGCCATTACAAGCTCAATTACATATATACTTTTACTTATTACTAATATCATTTTGTGTATGGGATCATCACTACCAAAATAGACAATTATCAAAACGAATAAATATTAAATATGACGTAAATAAAGTTTTAATTCATTTTAAGTATCTATATTATTTGTTTCAACAACTCTATGACTTTTCAACTCAATTCAACTTTTCAACCCGTTTACTTTAATTACTTATTTGAGAAATAAACTAAATATAATAGACAAAAACTCGTAAATTTACACACATATAAAACAATTAGGGGGCCATTTAAAATTATGCCATATATATATATATCGATGGCTCTTTAGAGATACGACAAAATCGATATATAGCTTAAGTATTAGAAACAATGTGTTAAAATTACCCGAAATATCTCGTATTATCTGAACAAAATTAGTCTAATATTAAAAAAAACCTATAAAAATGTGAACGGGACCTGAACCGGCGCCTCTTAGAAGCTGTCCAAGCGCTTCAACCACTAAGGCGTTCCTTTTTATCAATCTAATACGAATCGAAACGTAGCGGCGTTCAAATTTTTATACATTTTCTAAAATAATTTTTCTATTCTTAGTTTGAAATAACACTATAAATATTAAAAAAGCCTAGCTTTAAAAGAAATTGACAACAAAATATAATAACTAATGATAGTACTATATTACAACCAAACAGTGGCAGTTTTTACCGGGAATGTTACGGAGTTTTGCAATCGTAGACGAAATTCCGGTTTTTTTATCCGTAAAAGTTTCGAAATTTTAATTATGGAAATAATACTTGTTCCCCATTGATCACAACTATCGCTTAGTATCAATTAGCGATAAGTGCAAAGAACTTTTGTTACTACAAAAAGATAAAAAATAACCATCACAAAATGTCAACAGACTAGAAAATAAAATTATTTGAGTTTCGGATATTTCTTTTACAGATATTATGAAATGTATTTATTTAAGAATATACAGTGAACGTGTGTGTGTATTTTTTTCTTGTATCCGTAACCGAAAGCTAAATAGTATTCTAATATGTATCCGTATCCGAAACTTTACATCCGTAACATCCCTAGCTTTTATATAAATGTTTTAAAGTGAAGCAAGTGTATTGTGCTGTTCTTAATTTGAATTATAAATCACATTCTTTTATTATACTAGCAAAGTTTTTATTATAAAAGCAAAAGAAGGACTTATTGAGAAGAACAGTGCAAAAGTTTCTTAAGGGGCGAGTAACTTTTGGGGAAAATATTTTATAATTTAAATTGTAGAACGGATTTCGTTTTCAACTTATATAAGACTGGATTTTCTTTGCCTACCCTGCTATGTGCGAGTAAAAAAAAGTAAAACTAAATATAGATAGTATATGTATACATATATCAGAATAATAGACAAATATATTTTAACTAAGACAACATTAATTGATGTATACGAAAATTCGGATTCAACATGCAATGTGATGTGATGATGCAATAAAAATGTGTAGAAAGGCCAATCTCTAGGTCCCTTCGGGAGAATTAAAAAGATAAAAAAAAACAATATATCCTTCAAGCCACCTTGCACTAAAAATCTCAAAGTCTATATATATATATTTACAAATTCACTTAATATTGATCACAGTAGACGATAATATATAAAAATTGCACTTTTATTTCAAAACTATTACTATACAAAAATCTACAGTTTTAAGGTGTCCAAATCTAAAAAGGAACGGATCGCTTATAAAAAAGATCATTATATTTTCTTTTTTTTTTCCAGATCGCGAGTAGATATGAAACTGAAATTAATATCAAATGTCCAAGTCTGAACAAATGAGCATAGAAAAAATAAAGTTCTAAGTTAAAGTAATCAAACGGAAGAAGAAAATTTGAACGATTTTATCTACTTTTATGGGCTTTATGGGCTGGGATTGTTATGGGCTAAAGAAATAATGACATTTCGATAGATTGTTTCAACCAAATTTACAATCAATCAAATTATTTGTAGTTAGGAATAAGTATTTAATTAATAATATTAATTTTAAAGTGATCTAAGAAAAATCGTTTAGCAAGAGTTTTGAAATGCAACATTATAATCAAAAAATATAATATAATTTTAAGCACACAAATATAATTGGATAATATTCATATTAACTCAGGTCAGTCGTCGCTTATTCGTCTCCTTTTTTTATTTTTACTCTTTTCCATTGCCTCCATTCTCATGTCTTCCAAGTCTTCCATAATACCTGAAAATATATTTATTATTATACATATCTATATCCTATTCAGGAAGCCGTGAGATAAAAGATAAACAAACCATAAAAAGGTTACTTCACGATAGATCATGATAGGTTATTCATGGAGTCAATATTTTTTCAAAAATTATTATGCAAATAATACGCAGATATCACTGTAAATAATACTATAGAACTTATGAACCCTTTGTACTTGTTGGAAATTTAATATAATGCTTTAAATTATGTTTTATACAACGCTTTAAATTATTTTCTTTATTTTTAATAACTATATATTAAATAGATTCGATTTTTTTCTCATTTTACAATTTAATCTGTTACCTATTTTCTTGCTCAAATATTCCTCTCGTTGTTGTCGCGCAAAGCTCGACTCCATAGTAGGGTCGTCATCGTCATCCATGTCCCGGTACCTGACAAAATGTCATATACTTTTTAAGAAAACGTATAAATAATTTAACGTAGCCCTCTTTTGAAACCGTCCAAATAAAGAGGCGCGGGTTCAAATCCCGCTACGTTAAAATTTTTATACGTTTGTGTAAGTATTTCTCTATACACTTCTTCTAAGTGTAGAGTAACACTTTGAAAAAGATTAAGGGTTTCATTGTAGGGTATCATGCCCCAGGCGCTTCTTCCAAATGGGCGCCGAACAGTCCGCAAAACTATTTAAATATATGTATTTAATACATATGAAATTAAATGGGTTCGTCTGGGGGGCGCTAAAGAAATATTTTGTCCAGGGAGCAGATAAAAAAGCTACTCCACTGTTGGTGTAATGCATATAGTATAAGCTCCTTATTAGACAAAATTGTAGGACCTATTCTATATACTTCGTTATTTTTCAGTATATATTTAATTTAGGTTGTGTGCTACAAAAATAAATAACAATCAATAAAATAAAGAAAATGATGCATCTTGTCGAAAACTATTAGATTATTGTTATATTAGTGGTATATATATAATATAATATATGATTATATAAGTCACTACTGTAATTTATAAGTTTTCTTACTTTGTTTCTTTTCTTCAGAGTGTTACTTGTGTTTATTTCCTTCATTATATTACTATCATCATAAATCGTGTTGGATATCAAACAATAAATAAATACAAATGAAGTCAAATAACAGTAGTTTATAAACAACTTACTTAGACTTATCATATCCAAATATTTCTTTAATATGTTTCGAATAGTCCATGTTTTCGTCGCCATCGTCAATGAAGTCATCCATTTCTGAGTCGTACTCTGAATCCGATTCTACGACGCGACCTGAAATATTTTAATAAAAATAATTTATGTTCCTAAAATTACAGCGTTGAGTACCGGCGTTCAATACACAATAATTCGAGAAAGCAACGGAAAGTGGGAAATGGAAGATATAACTGCAACATGAACATAAAACTAAATAGTAAACCTCTTTTAATACGCCAAAAAGCGATTTTAAGTGAGATAACCCATCATGTGGCACAGCATGAAACTATAAACGCTGCTTGTGTGGTCGATTCCCACTTGGGGGAATGAATGATTTATTCTCTTTGGTAACCAGATCAAGCGCGGCGTTAAGTTCCTCTATAGCTTCCCTTCTGCCTATCCTGCTAGATGCGGGATCAATAAAAAATATACATCTAACTTACGTTTCTGCATTCTCCTATCATCTTGTTGTTTCCTTTTACCATCGCCAGGTTGCCGGACACCATTTTTGCTTAACGAATTTACATGTTTGTCGAAATCAAATGAATTTCCTACAACAGGTTTACTAGAACCCGCGCCCGGTTTGCCCTCCGGCCTTTTCTGTTGCAATTTACTATTTTCCAAACGTTTATCCTTTAATTGTCCATTTAATTTGTTCTCTATGGGTTTCTTCACTAACTGACTCGAACTTTCCTTGTTTAGTTTTGGCACTGGCTTGCTATGACCGTTCATTTTGTTATCTATCGACTTAGGCAGTAACTTCTTCTCATTTGAATTCTTATCTATCCTGTATGTGTTTTGGCTTTTTAAATCTATACTCTTTTTAATATCACGTTCTTTCGAGCCCATTTTGCTTCGATCTGCTATTTTCTCCTTCATCTTGTCATATGTTTTGCTTTCTAATTTCATTTTAGATTTTTCTAATCGCTCCCTATCTTTGTTAAGTCTTTCCATTTCTCTGTCTATTCTGTCTCTCTCAGCTTTAAGTTTGTCGAGTCTTTCTTTGTCCAACTTTTCTTTTTCATACTTTTCTCTCTCCCGTTCTCTTTCTAATTTGGACCTTTCTCTTTCTTTGTCATATCTGTCTTTTTCTTTGTCAAACCTCTCTTTTTCTCGATCATATCTCTCTTTTTCCCTATCAAATCTCTCTTTTTCAAGACGCATTCTCTCTTTATCTTTTTGCAATCTCTCCCTTTCACGGTCGTGTGAATTTCTATCTTTTTCCCGCTCATATACTTTGGGTGAGTCACTTTTATTTGTATTCCTGTCAGATATTTTAGGTATGCGACCAAAGCCGCCATTTGGTGTTGATGGTTCTGGTTTTCTATCGCTTTTATCCGACTTTTCTTCTCTTGAAACTGAGAATAAAATATAATGACATAAAACCTTGGGTATTATATAAAATATATTTATATAAAAAAAACTATTCTTAATATTAAATTAACAACTGAAAGCAGTAATGGTGCAATGGGCCAGAATTTGACTCTAAATATGATGGCTGTGGGTTCGATCTCCACTCGAGAAAATGAAATTATATTTTCATTTAAATAATAAATATATATTTTCATTTCTTCGCCGAGGTAAAGCGCGGCGTTGAGTTCCGCCACTCAACACGCAATGCCTCCAGAATTCGACGAGAAATGGGAAACGGAACGTCTTAACACTAGGTTTCCTCTGCCTACCCTGCTGTGTGCGGCATAAAACTGGTTTTTATATATTAAAATTATTTTCAATTCCCCATTGTCGTACGACGAGAGTAAGAATTTTCGCCTACATTGTTATATACAGAAAACATACAGAACACATACTAACAAAACATACCTTTTCTCCCTGTTTTCGCTGCTTCAATGCGTTCTTGCCTTCTCCTCTGCCGCGCCATTTCTTCTTCGTATTCTCTTTTTTGCTTCTTCGTCATTAATCTATCGGGTTCGGGTTCTGTCACAGCTTTTTTAGCAACTTCTATGGGCTCAGTTTTTTTTTGTTCGGCCAATTTCAATAGCTGGTTGAAATCTATAGGAGGAGGCGCTGGCTTCCTTATTTTTGGTTTTTCCAATCTTTCATCTTTTCTCTTTTCCGGTTCATACTTTTGCGGTGGAGATAATTCTCGATCTGTAACATTTATATGTATGAAATAAGCAATTAATTATGCATAATTTATGATAATAAAATAATTATTCAAAACATTACGTGTTGAGTAGAACTGAGGCCCACATGTAGCAGTGTAGGTAGAGAGAGCCTAGTGTTAGGAGACTCCGGTCCCCACTTTCCGCCGAATTATACGCTACGTTTTGCTTTGGACCATATTAAAGAAATTAAAATATTAAGATTTCAATACCCCCGAGTGGGAATAGAATGCACAATGTATCGCGTTTACAGTCACACACTTGTGTCCCTATGCCACAACAGAGTGTCTTAACACTAGAGTACCTGACTACTGACACTAGAGTAACTATATGTGATACAGCGTAAAGCATTCTCCAAAGTTAAGAGTAATTTGTACTACTTCCTTCATAAGACCTAATATGACTTTATTTAATTATTATTTTTTAACTTCACTTATTCCCAGAATGGGAATCGAACCCACAACTGCTGCTTTTACAGCACACGCAAATGCCATTACGCCACAATGGCCTCATATAAGGGTAATTTGTACCAGGCCCTAAATATTACCTAAATATAATATTAACTTATAGAACTTTATGCTTGTTTATTATAAAATAGTACATACCACCATTTTCTGTTCGGCGTCTCCTTTTATGAGGGATAGGTTCGTCTTCATGCTGCAAAGCATTTTTTACCCTTTCTCTAGTACCATTTATATCTTTACTCACAAAGTTGCCTAAAAATAACATAAAATATAATATGTTTTTTTTCTATACATATATAATGCATTCACAGTCAGCCACTGTCCCATTATAGGAAATAGAAATAAATATAGAAAATGTCCGTTTTTTTTTACTTCACACTATCCCACATGTAGCAGGGTAGGCAGAGGGAAACTAGTGTTGAGACACCCTCCCCCTTGTGATAATTAAAAATAACTTTAAAAAAATTGCAGCTTACTTATCATGATATATTATACAATTAATAAATTAAAATGCAATATTTTTAAGTGACATTTTTTGATATAATGAAGATTTTTTTGCATAATAAATTATTTTCTACATGTTTTTTTTTTATATTTATTACTATCAAATATCCATGAAAAATTTATTTTTACATTGATGAAGGCACTACAAAAAATTACAAAGGTTTGTCTCGAGTACCATAACTGGTCCAAATTATAGATTTAAATAATATTTCTTTAATAGGTCATTTAAGCTCCCCTCAGCTATGGTGTACAAATAAAGTATACTATATTAAGTGAAGAGTGCTTATATTCGTTTAAAAATAAAACCAAATCAGCTTCACACTGTATCCCACAAACAGTAGGGTAGGCAGAGGGAAGCTAGTGTTAAAACACTCTGTTCCCCACTTTCCGCTGATTCTGGAGGCATTGCTTGTTAAGTGGGGGAACTCCAACCACGCTTTGCGCCAACACCAGAGCGACTCTTATATGGCCCTGACTATATTTATTTAATAACTGATTATATAATTTTGTTACATTTATAAAGAGTAGTTAATAATTGCTTGCAACCCTGTTTAAATTAAAAATGTGAGCTAAAAACAATCATACTTTTACTCTCTATTTTGTATAATAAATTTTATAAATTTCCCACCTCCTGGAGTAAATTTAGGTTCATCTGGGAGTTTACTATACTTTTGCATCATTTTTTCATATAAAGCTGCCGCTTCTTGCGATTCATAGCCGTAATCATCTTGGTCTGGCTGATCCGGACCTTGAAGGGTCACTGCAGTGTGGTCCTTATCAATTGCATCTGCTAATACTGACTTATTGGCTGACTTGATCACTTTTAATGTCTTTTGAATCTTTCTGAGAGCCTTAAAAAGATTTTTTTTTTTTAAATACAATTGTAAAAAAGCTTTATATTGCACAATCTAAAGAGATGTTAAAACCACAATTTCATCAAATCTATTAAAATTATTTAAAAAATTGCAACATGCAGGTTTGCATAAAATTAATTGTTTCTCTATATTTTTTTTATATATACATATAATCTTTTTAGGTTAGTTAAATAAGCAATTAATAAACAATGGAATTGTTGATGTTCAACCTTTGGGTCGCGCATAGCAATTAATTCTTCCCGTTTTTTTTGAGCTTCTATTTTTTTTTGCTTTTCTTCCTCTTCCTTTTTGGCCAAAAATTTTTGAATATTTGCAGAAAGACGATCTCTTGATTTTTGTTCCTTTTTAGGTGGATCAAAACGAGCCTTGTAAAAGGTCCTTTCCTGAAATGCAATTTTTATTTATTGAATATTACTAGGATTTTTCTTCAAAAATAATTTTGAAACAAAAATTTACGTGAATAATAACACAAAGATTGTTATCTTATAATAAGAAATTAATAAGTAGCCAATTAATATTATCCTATATTGTATATGGGATACGAAATTTGGTTAGGAGAAGAACATAATAATAAAACATTAAATATAGGAAGATACGATTCTTTTACGAAATCATCTGGTTCCGAATAAACTTGGCATAATAAGTCGCAAAATAAGTATCAAAACTTACTGATGACTTTTGTTGTTGATTCCGCTGGGCAGCCAATAACGTCTCTCGAAATTCCATTTTTTTAAAATCAAATATAACTCTACTATAAATAACTAATTAATAAAACGACATATTAAACTTTTCAACTATTATTTACGATATTTAGCAAATACGTGTCAGACCTCGACACACAATCCTGCCATTTTCTGGAAACATACTGACCACAGATTACAGATTTCTAAGTTTAGGTCAGCGAATTCGGGTATATGTACAATTTATAGACTATGAAAAAATATACATATGTAAGTCACAAATTACGATTATATGAAAAATAAACTATGGTGTCTATGCCACGAAGTTGAAAATTATAACTTATTTAATGAATAATTTTACAAACACATTTTACGAAGTAAGTAAAACAAAATCATATTTAAAATATTTTTATTTAGCGTACTGGAAAGATATAATCTAAGTACAAAGGCTCTAGGCAAGTGTAAAAGCTTTTATAATCGTACGGTATCAATTTAATAATTTATTATTTACAGGTAATTATCAAAAAAATATAGTTGTTAGGCCAGTCATGGCGCAGGTACAAAGTGTAACTGTAAACGCGACTGTTTGTGGGTTAGATTCCGACTCGAAAAAATTAAATATTTATTTAAATTTATATTACAGTTCTTCGCTCTGGTGTTTGAGGCAAAAGCGTAACGTTGAGTTCCGCCACTTAATACATGACACAATGCCTCAATAATAAGGCAGAAAATGGGGAACAGGGTGTCTTAACACTATATTCTACATACAGCGTGAAACTGATTTGTATAGATCTTTGTATTATTACACAAAGTTTATACGGTATTAATTTCAGTATTCAATTGATTTACTAATTACAATTAACGATAATAGTTAGTGACACTAACTTAGTGTCATATGCTTAAATATTATGCCTTTGTAGTTTATTTAACTGGCAGCCCTGATATGCGTAATTTTGACTTTGACATATCTTTTGTGTCTTTCTCTTTCTTTTACAGTTCTTGTTGAAGACTGGAAATATGGTTCGTGTTTATATTCGTGATATATCTAAAATTTTCTTAATAATCCTTTCGAAATATACATAAAATAACTAATCATCGTGACTTAATAGTGAATAATGTGACACCGATCAGTATATTTTTAAAATAAAATAAATGTTGATGAAAACAAAATGTTAACCTATTTGTTGTTCTACAGGCAACCTCTAAGAAGAAGACCAGGAAGTTAAGAGGACATGTGAGCCATGGTCATGGACGTATTGGTACGTAATTTTATAGAATTATATTATTTTGCCATCTATATACAAAAAATATTGAAGTTTAATAATAGTAGAGTAGTACGAACTCGTGTGATATTTTACCTGGCATATCCTGTTGTTCCTTAAGAAAAACTAATATTTTACTTACTTATTTATAATAAATCAAAACTTCTATAGTGGTAATTCTTAACTATATCATAGCCACTCGATATTAACATATATAAAAACAGGCACATTTTAAGGACCAGCTCTTTGAGTATCGAAATCCTCTGAAAGCTTATTACATTTTTTTTGTCAAACAGGAAAGCACCGCAAGCACCCTGGTGGTCGCGGTAACGCTGGTGGAGAACATCACCACAGAATTAACATGGACAAGTACCACCCTGGATACTTTGGCAAGGTATATTTTTTATTTAAACCTATATTATAATAACATTGTAATATCTTTCAATATAAACATTTTAGCAATTATTTTTTATGGTATGAATAAGCACTTTATAATTTCTTGTATAAAAATATAAACAATGCAAACTACTATCTATATCTCTAGATCATAAGACTGGATTGGTGAGATACTACTGTAATACTAAACTTTTGCAGCTTGGTATGAGAAATTTCCATTTAAGAAGAAACAAAATCTTCTGTCCGGTGCTGAACCTTGACAAGTTATGGACACTTGTATCGGAGCAATCCAGGCTTAAATATGCCAATGCATCTGATGGAAAGGTCCCTGTCATTAACATTGTTAAGGCGGTAAGTGGAATTATTAGTGTTAACTTTTTTATTAACAGTCAAAAGAAACATAGATCTAACACACTGTGTTCCTCAAATTTGGTGATACAGAGTTGTTTTCTCAACATAGTGAGTAAATAAAAATAATTAATTTCTCCCTCGGTGGGAGTGGAAATTTGACCACCCATTGTATTAACAAATAGATGTGATTCTACTCCACAAAGGATCTTTGTAAATACTTTTTTAACATATTTATTTTTATTTTTTAAAAACTTTAAATTTGTAAAAACTTCAGAAAAACTTGTTGAATCTTATTATCAGTGTAACTGCTGTCATAAATTGAAACTTTTATAATATGTTACTTTATGACTTTGTACACTTGCAAAATAAGTCTTTTTACATGACATTTTATCTATACAGCAATATGTGCAATGCCATATTTAATCACTATTTATTTACAATTATTATACTTGGTCGAGGTCATTATGGTGCAGTAAATGAGTGTTTGACCATAATTAGGATACTTGTAGCTTTGAACCCCACTTGGCATTGTGTTTAAAGTTCTGGCTCACAACCAAAAGTATCTTTACTATTAAACTATACTAAAGTAGTTAATTATACTAAACTATTTTGATGAAAATATATATTTGTGAGTACAGTGGGAAGCATTTCATTTTTTAAAACTGTCTTGTGTTAATTATATTCAATATATTGTTTTTTACTCTTTGAACATTTTGTTCCACACTAAGGGATATAGAATATTTTTAAGAAAATGTATAATAAAATTGTGGGATTTGAAATTGCACACTTTAGAAAGATGGTTTCCAATAGATGCAAGTTTAAGTCCCTCTACATTTAATTTTTTCTGATACAGTGTTATTTTATTTACAGGGTTACTACAAATTGCTTGGCAAAGGCAAGCTGCCCAAACAGCCAGTCATAGTAAAGGCCAAGTTCTTCTCTAAAACAGCAGAAAGGAAGATCAAAGAAGTTGGTGGGGCATGTGTACTGTCTGCGTAATTTAAGTTTAATAAATAACATAAAATAATTCACTTCTTTCATTTATTCTTTTATTGTTAATTGACTGACTAAAAATATTTTTAGAAAACATATGTATGAACAGTTTAATATAGAACTGGAATCTGTCAGCCAAAAAATTGAATGCTAGCTAGCTAGCTTCATAAAAACATAGCTTAGTTGTCAGTGCACTTAAACAAGTTCTGAGCATGGGTTTGAAACTTCAATTGGATTGGAGTTGATTTTATTTGAGCGAGTTGATTGATTTTATTGTGTATCTACCTCTATAAATAAATCACATGGCATTTGGGATAAAAAATATTCAAAATCAATATTGAAATTTATGAGGGAAAGCTTACCTTTATCTCACAATTATAAAAACAAGTTCATAATTAAATGCATAAATTATATAATCAACTAGTGGGCGCGCGCAGCTTCGCCTGCTTATTTAGACCCTTAAGGGGTAAATTATAATAAACCACGAAACACATGTTTAATGATATATTTTAAAAGTCTCAATTTCAAATTTTATAAAAATCGGTGGCGATTTTAAAATTTTTTCATACAAACTGTAATGAACAAACTCCTTATTTGCACCCTTAGAGGGAGAATTCTAGAAAACGATGAAACACGTGTCAGTTAAATACTTTTAAAAATCTAAATTTCAAATTTTTTTAAAATCGGTGGCGATTTAAATTTTTTTCCATACAAATTTTCAACCCCTATTTCTCCCCTTTAGGGTTAAAATTTTTCAAAATCCCTTAGTGGATGTCCAGATTACTAAAGTAAACATCTGTTCAAATTTCACGTTTCTACCATCAGCGGTTACGGCTGTGCGTGCGTCTTACCTCAGTCAGTGAGGACAAGTCCTTTTATATATATAGATTACAGGTGGTATGCGGGCGAAGCCGCGAGCTGCTAGTAGTTAAATAAAATTGCAAGACAGTAAATACTATCCATTTAATATTACATTAAAATTTGAATACATTATATATGTCAATGATTCACATTAAAAAAATACATGATTAAATAATACTATAATTATAAATATGATAATATCATTTCTATAAAATTATAAAATAATGACTAAAACCACTAACTTATAATGGAAATATTTTAAATATTTATTGCTACTAAGTTACTAAACAAGACACTGGGGTTATATTAAATCTAAATATCTATAATCATTCCAAATTATATGTGCATACATACTGCAAAAGCAAGATACTGAAATATATTTTATGTAAAAGTAACTACTGTCATAAATGGAAACTTTTAATTATAAGTTAGTAAATGGTTATATTATTTTCATTTTAGTGTAATTTAACATCAGTCCAATATGTTGTATAAAACTGTAAAGAGGGCTATATAAATAACTTGCACTAGAAGCATCTAATGTCAGAGAAAGATTTAAAATCCAGTAATAAAAGGTAATATAAATATATAACAAAAACTAAATCATCTCTGCTTTCTACTTGAACTTATGACATTCTTTGATGAATGGTAGAACTCAATACTATGTTTACCGGAGCAAGGGACAGAAGCTCATTTATTATCCTGAGTGGGGATTGAACCTAGAACCATCCTTTGCTCTTATATGCTATTCCTGAGATCTGATGATTCTGAGATCACAATATGTCTCATTTTATTGTAAGGGAATTACATATTTTAGATTTAAGCATCAATCTCTTACATAATCAGCTTCTCTTGTCACAAAACTATTCTTAGCCCTCATTGTGTTAGGTATATATAGTAACAGTATGGGATCTGAGCGGCTGATGTGGAGGTCTTATGGTTGCCAGTTCAGTTCTAATTTGGGGTTGTTCATTTTGTGTTTGTGTTTCAACAGTTTCTTGGGGCCGAGCCTGCTTGGCCTTTTTCCTAGCTGCGTCACTTTCCGCATAGTACATCCCCAGCCTCGTCTTAATAGCAGCTAGTGCAGCACCATTAATTTCATCATGGAATATATTAGTATACCTCCATTGTTTGACAATAGGACCCTTTTTTCTCTCTTTTTTAGATTTCTTTGAACTTTTTTCACTATCTTGCAGTTCATTAGTACCATGATTATAAGGTGCATTAGCAATACCCACAGCATCCTGTGATGGCTCTGGCTTAGTTTGTAATAAAATAAAAGCAGTAGGTTGAGCCGCTCTAGACACTGTTGACTGCAAGAGTATACCCATACCTTGAGGTCCATTTTGTGTAGGATAAAAATTAGTTGAATTTGTAGTTGCCAAAGCAGTTTGATATTGATTTTCAAAATAATTTTCTGCAATATTAACAAGATGTCCACTGCCAGGGTATGTAATAGGCGCAAAGGTGTCCTGTGGAGATACATGCTGCGCAGGTTGAGATGATTCACTAGATATTGTTAATTCAATATTTCTTTTTGATTTAGGCATAGTTGCTGATATGTTGTCTGGATCATAAGTCTTTATATAATCTTTCCACATCTTTGATATATTTATCTCTAAACCAGCAATTTTGTCAAGTCTGATAAAATCTTTAAGTCTGTGGGTGTGAACAATGGAATATATATGGTTTTTTATTTGATCTATTATCACAGAGGGCAATCGAACTTCACCAGATCGCCGATGGCTGTTTTTACCCCGATTGTCACTTGGAAACATTACTCCATCATCCATTTTTTTACAAAGAACCCTTACTTTTCTCTCAGTTATGGCGTGTATATTTTTAAAAGCTGTTTGGCAAACTTGAGTTTCACGTCCTTTAACTCTTATAAAATATTCAAATGTGCATGTTCTCCTACTACTAGATTTCACTCGTTTTCGTTTTACGTCCACTTGCCTCATCAGACCAAAAAGATAAGCATTTTGTTCATCGTGGGTTTTCATTGAATAAAAACCTTGAAATGTTTTAAGTCTTACATCTTCAGGGACTTTTTGAAAACATTTTCGGCGGCAATTGCAATCAGCCCCCGGTTGCTTTGGAGGGACTACTTTGCCATTTGCATTTATATATTCCAAGCCGGCAATTCTTAAGCGCTTTTGTTTTTGTTTGTGCCATTCTAAAAAATACGATCACAACTTTAAATTAAAAACAAATATCAATGTAAGAGGAATTTTGTTGATATATTATTACATTATACTTCTTAAAAATATTTTATAATGCAGTAAATATTGAATTTAAAGTTATACTGAAGTGCAAATACAAATAAATAACCATTCAAACCATCTCTGAAACTATTTGTTATATGAGTTACATATCAAAAATGTAGTAAGAGTCAAAAATTTTCTACTGTCCTAAACATCAAACACTGAAAATATTAAGAGAGTAATTGGTATTTCATGAATTAATGCGTCTACAGAAAGTAATTTAAAAGCCTCAATTGTACCTTCTGGATTTCGTAGACGTCTCTTCACTACTTTACCATTTTTAGTTAACTTTACTTTTCGTTCATCGCTTGAGACATCCGCCATTTTAATATCAAAGAATGAATAAATTCAGTAAATTGTTTTTAATACATAAGCTAAAATAGTAACAGAGGCTGAAATACATTCAGCCATTATTTTTTTTTCAATTAAACATTATATTTTATATATAAATAATAAGAATTTAGAAACTTTACACAACTTTAACCCAGCGGCAAAATATGTATAAACATAATTTAACTGATATTATAAATGTATAAAAAAATATTCTTTTTTTTTTTATTATTAAAAATAAATACACGCTATTGGTTTGATAGTTTTCCTTCCTATTTCGTTAGCCCAATACCAATAACATATTGTGTAATTGTTAAAACGTTAAAAAGGTGGTAATTTAATTTTAAAAAATATAACTAATACAATGAATAACAAGGTAGAAACAAGATACTGGTCGGCTCGTATGAAATCTGGCTTCCTAGCCCCGTGGTAAAAGACCAATAAATATAATATAATTTAGTTGTTATCATAGTTATATATTAATATAATGCAAGAACTAGTCAATTTTTAATATTAATTATTATTTATGTATACTACACAGTATTGCATCCAATTTTTACTTTTAAATTTTTATGTACAAAAATACCGAATAATCTGTCAATGTAGGTAAAACGTATCTATGTGTCAAATGTCAATCATTCATTTAATTTTTCATCCATGTTTTTTACTCTTTAAGTCTTTAGTCTTTGTTCTTTCATCTTTGCATGTTTTAGTGAGTTGATTGTTGTGTGGCACCCTCATAATTTTTATATCGGTCCACTGTCTGACAATTAAAAACAAAATTTTACCTTTTATAAATAGTGTTTACTCTTAATAGGTGTGTATTTATTTTTAATAATTAGTAACTTATGCACGTTTATTATAAATTTAAGGAAATTGTGTGGAAAGAGAAGAAAGTAAATTTATTTTTCAATTAACTAAACCCTTTACTGAACCTATGTTATATTTGTTGGTCGTTTATATTTAATAAAAATTTATCCATGTATATATGTTTTAGATAAGAACAATGTCTTTTCAATCACCAATGCCCAATAGGGAATTTCTTTGGGACATATTTCGAAGGTAAGAATTTATTTATTGAACCTATTACCTGATGACTCATAAAGTTAATTTTATGTGGGTAAAGGTTGCTACATTGATTGCACAAGTAATATCCAATCTTTATTACAGAGTGGATAAAGATAGAAGTGGCTATATATCTGCAGATGAATTACAACAGGCACTCTCCAATGGCACCTGGAATCCATTTAATCCAGAAACAGTGCGTCTTATGATAGGTAGGTTTGTTCAAATTAATAATCTTATGTTTATAGTTATACATGTATTTAAATATACATAAGATATAAAAAAAGTTGTAGACAATTGTTTTTTGTTAAATAAGTGACATTAATTAAAAATAAAATATAATAAGCAAAAGTCACAGACTTTCCATAGTATAATATATATTTTTTAAAAACTCATATTAGTTTTACATATATGCATGATATTTGTAAAAAAATTACAGGTATGTTTGATAAACAAAACAGGGGAGTTATATCATTTGAAGATTTTGGTGCATTATGGAAATATGTGAGTGACTGGCAGAACTGTTTCCGATCCTTTGACAGGGACAATTCGGGAAATATAGACAAAGTGGAATTAAAAAATGCTCTAACAGCATTTGGCTACCGATTGTCAGATGAAGTCGTTAATATAATGGTGCAGAAGTTCGACAGATTCGGTAGAGGAACAATACTCTTTGATGATTTCATACAATGCTGTGTCACATTATATGTAAGTTTTTTTGTCTTAAACTGATAACACTATAGATTGTGTGCTTTGACTTCTTATTTCCATTATTGTTTTATTTTGAATTTTATAGTTTTTACTCTGAAACTAAGGCTAAATGATGATTACACTTTTTTCTTGATGTAAGATAAAAGTTTTCTCTTTCTCTCTTTCCATAGCACATTATAACTGTGCTTCTGACTGTTATTGTGATGGCTCTGGCTTCAATGTTACTAAGCGGTTTGATTACATTAAAAAATTTTTTATTTATCCATCCTGGTAGACATAGTTTGGAATAACAAACTTAATTAACAGGAAACACAGCACAGGTTATCTGTACATTGAGTTCACAGAACTCATATATAAAAAAACTATATATATTTGCTAAATAAGCAAGATACCAAAAAAATACTTTTTATTGGGAAGAGAGAATCTAGTATTTCTTAATAACTGTTCTTCACCCTCCTCCCAATCACATTTGACATACGCTTGGGTTGGGTTGTGCTTGGGCAACACAGTGTCTTAACAGTAAGTTTCCTATGTTTATCCTGTTGTATGTGGGATAAAGCATGTAGCTAAAGAACTATTAATATTTTCTTTATTTTGATATTTTAGACGCTAACATCTGCTTTCCGTCAGTTTGATACGGACCAAGATGGGGTGATAACTATACATTATGAGCAGTTTCTCAAAATGGTGTTTGGACTTAAGGTATAATTATTTATAACTTGTATGATCATCATATATTAAAGTTATCAATTATGTGAAATTGAAGCCAGTTTTGGTTATTTAAGTAAGAGCCTAAATTTCTAAATTATTTTTATATTGCTAATTAAAATAAAGGAATGTTAAAAAACATGGCTAGAAATTTTTGAGCTATATTTTTTTAAGCTATGGCAATACCAAAACTGGAATGTTTAATGTAAATTAGAAATATATGTATATAAAAATGTGATTTTATATTATTTGGCTTTGGTTTTTCTTGTAAAGATTACAGGCAGTCCTCGGTCTTACGTCATGTTACGTATCAGAGAATATAGACTTACAATGCGATTCAAATATGAATAGGATTGAATTTGCACAATATTGTGACACCACAGCTGCAATTCAAACCAGTTTAGTAGGATATTTATAGGAAATTTTTATAGCTTGTATGTCATTAACAGCTTTGATTAGTAATTTTTAAGTTAATTGTTTAACTTCGATATGAGAAGAATCTGAAATAGCCAGTAAAACGAAACGACGTAACACGAGGACTGGCCTATATATTATGTAATGTTAAAAATGTATAGCTTTAAAGTATATATCGACTGTAATGCATATGTTAAGATTTTCTAATAATAATTTACATTTCTAAGACTATTTTTTTACAATTAAATATACATACATCGCGATATATTGATTTAAGAATGAGGAAAAATAATTTGCCAAATTTGTATTTATACCCATTGGTATAAAACATTGCAATTATTATTAAAGACACTGTTTATATTTTATATATAAACCATATAGGCTTGATATTACATAATATTATTAACATAACACATTGTCTACTAATAAATAACACTTAAAATTATTGTGTTTAACCGCGTTTTCTCTTCCGTCCAGTGTTGGCCGTAACTTAACGCCGCCCGTCTTACACCGCACAGGTTTGACATCCCACATCTGACCAAATATATTAAATATTATTATTACCTATACAAACACCGAGTCCTTGCATTTACTACATATAATAAGAGAAAAAATATTTTTTAGATATGCATGCATGCACAAATATTCTATTTATTTATTTCTTTTATGCTTCATGCTATATCCCTAGTTATAACAGAACAGGCGAGGTGTTCAATTTTCGAGACATTGCTTGTTGAGTCGAAAGTCAACACCGCAGTTTGTCTTGTACCTAGAGCAACAAAATGAAAAAAAATCATTCCCTCGAATGGGAGCCGAACCCACAACTATCGTGTTTCGTTGTGACTGTATAAATAATATTATATTACTTATATTTGTTTATAATTATACTCTTAAAAATTCAATAGGAATCTCATTTAGTCTTCTGTTTGATTTTGTAATTTTTCGTAATTTCTGTTTATTCGTACACAAAACCTGTCAAAAAATTGTCTAAATATTTCATAAAAGGACTCGGTGTTGCCATACTTATAGCATTGTCCATCTCATACTAGTTATTTTTATACATATTAAAAACTATTTTTTTTACTTTTTTTCTATATGATATTTTAATTATTTTGTTGTTTCTTTTAAATATGCCGCACATTGTTTGTTTAATTGGTAAGATGTTTTAATATATATGCACAGTTGTTGCGCAAACATACGTATGTTTGTTTTTTGTTGACGTGTTTGACATATATGTTTCCTTAATAATCAGAAAAACACATTTTCCTAAAAGAAAAATAATATAAGGATCCTCCATAAATTACATCGCTCGTTTAGTATAGGGAAGGAGGTCGAAGTGTGGCATTGAGTGACAAGGGGTGGGTGCGATTTTTCCAAAATTTCGTGACATTACATTCGAAAAAAATTGTGTAGATTATTAAAACATGAAATTTCTTTGAATAAATGAATGTCAAAGTGATGTTTTAATTTAGTATTTTCTAATTGTATAGTTGCAGAATATGTAATGGTTTCTGAAGTGTGGCGGAATTTATGGATGACACTTATTTCATTTTTTACGCGACATCGCATTTGTTATCACAAAATCATGCTATTGAAATACAAATAATAAATATATATTCTATAAAATGTGTTACTAACATATGTATAACAATTTGCGGCATTTTAAAATATATTGCATGTCACAATATAAATCCTACTTTCCACCGAAATAACAACACGAATTAACGAAACTCATAAGAAATAGCATTTAGCATAGTGTACCTACTCAAACTCAACTTTTCAATATGAATGTAACCAGTATATTATATCTTATTTATTGCCTATTAAGGCTGTAATATACTGGCTATAGTTTTTAAAGGATATATGTATTTTATTGTTAAAATTACGAGTTAAATTGTTATAAACAATAATTTCTTTGAATTTGATAAGTTTGTTATCTTGCATAGAAGATACCATAATCATTTTTAAATGTAAAATTATAAACAGTTGTAATTATTTCTGATTTATATCTAAATTTTCAGAGATATTATTATTGTATAGTTGAAATGAAGAAGTTATAATTATGCATTTTATACATAAGTTTCACCTCAGTTTGTTCCATAAAATGGACATTTTTAGGTAAATAATTTACATAGATAGTCTCAAAATAAATATTTGCATCAATCAGAAAGTTTTTGCTCAAATAGAGCTCAAATTCAAACTCATTTTACAAAACTATACATAAATACATGATACATATACAATTTTTCATATATCTTTAATTCAAAAGCTTAATACACATTTCATTTTATATGTAGATATATTGGCTGTTGTATACTTCTATAGCTCTTTCTATTAAATGTTTAAGTAAGTATTTTTTTTTATTTAAACACCTTTCCTAAAAGTTATTTTTAGCTAATATATTTGTTTTGGATCCGTAGAATAAAAGTGACTCAATTTGATGACTGATAACTGCATTTTTATTTATGCATTTGACAATAAAATTTGACTTATAAAGGAAATTATAAATCAAAAAGCATATTAAACCATTTCATTTAAGGATTTAAACAATTTGTACACAAAATTGTACATTTTTTTTCTGATTATAGTAGGAACTGTCAATAAAAATCAAGACGTCGCGTCGCTTTTATTCTGATGGCGCTTCACGCTATATTTTACTTAAAGCAGGATATGCAGAGAGGACCCAATGTCGTAAGTCGCACCTAAATGAAAATAATTCATTCCTTTAAGTGAGAATCAAACTCTCAATTGCTTAACAGCCAGGCACAGTCGCAATTCGCTACAACGGCCACTGAGAGCGATAACTATCATATTTTATAAATGAAGAGTTCATTTGGTAAAACGCGCTAATTTCAAGGGATGCGTGTTCAAATACAAAAATTATTTTCTCTGATTAGTCCCATGTATTGAGGAAGTTCACAACATAGTGTGAACAATAGGAGTGGAATTACAATGTGTTATAATAACAATAAAACATTTGCCTCCCTAAAGGCCTTTGTGGCGCCGGGACATAAGCGTGTAACTGCAACATGACGGTTGTGGATTTGATTCTTGTTCGGGTGAATGGATTCTTATTTATTAACATTATATTCTGTCTGCCTGTTATATGCGGGATACAAGCATAAAGCTGCAAAAAACCGATTCCGCTTTATTTTCAATGTTTTTTAAAGAAGAATACATGCTACAGTTCATTATTTTCTAACACCATTGCAAAAAAAATTCAACAATAACAATCATCAGTTTAAAAATTATTTAATATGATTATAACATAAATAAGACATGTAAATTTTTTTTCATCTAAAGTAACTTTGTGCTTATTTGCTATATTTTATTTTCCACGCTCCAATTTTGTATTTCAGCCATATAAGGCCCAAATCGCATCCCATTTGTATCCATGATATTATAGGTGTTACTTTGGAGCCTTCAATTTCGGTCCATCTTATAGGTATTTCTACTATAGGAATGTTTAGTTTCTGTGCGATGTATAGAAGTTCTACATCAAATGCCCTGGAATTTTTATGTATTTAGATGATTGGAATAATAAAAAAATATCTTCACAAGTGTCTTATATTATGTAGGGTGGAAAATAGTGAATAGTGTACATAAATATAATAGTATACATATATTTAAGGTTTAAGCTTTACTTTGTTTAATTAAAAAAATATATTTATTTTTTCTTGATAGCTGCTGTACATAGAGCAGGGTATCCAGAGAGAATCTAGTGTTAAAATATATCTCCAAATATTTTCTCCACTTTCTGATAAATTTCAAAATATTATGTATAGAATGTGGAGGTAAGTGCCAGAGTGGGTATAGTCACATTTAGAATGGTTAAGTAAAAATAATTAAGTAAATAAAATGTTGGGTTTATTTTATAAGAGCAGAAAACTTACAAATATTTTCAATAAAAATATAATCACTCTTAAGAGTGGGGATCAAAGCTATAACTTTTATGTTTACACTCAAATGTCAAATTAAAAAAAATAAATCCATCAGTTTATGGTTTTTAGGCATGCCAGTGGTGCACAATTTACTTGGCTAATGTCATGGGGAATGAAGAATGCACAGAAGGGATTGGTTAGATAAATATAAAGCAAATAAAACTTGAAGGCCAGATTGAACTCACACCCACTGCCAATGTTATTAATTCTATCAACAACTATCAACCATATTCTTATTAGAGCTTACCATCTATTTACATGTAAACTTTGGAATGATATAACCGCAGCCTCTCTTGTGAACAATTTAAATCCACATTGTGTATCCTTAATGCCCTTAACAGTGAACAACCACACTAAGAAATGGAAGCCATACATTAAAATGTTCCTAAAAAATTAATACTTACATTATATTTATACATTATTAATGAATATTAAATTTACATTGAAATTTTAATCATCTGCAATAGTGACAAAGCACTAAAGGTTGTTTAAAAAAATGATACAAGTGATTAGTGTATTTTTTTAGCTATAGCAGAGTGCCTACCCTGCTAGAGGGGGGGCATCTAGTGTTAAGACATTCCATTGCCCATTTTCAGGCCAATTTGTAAGATTGCATGCTTTGATTTCTTAGCAGAGCTAATTGAAATGAGATGAGGAAATGGAATATTGGAAGGAATAATTTATTCACTTAGTAAAAGTTGAACCCATGAAGAATTTGTACCATTGTGGAACAAGGGCCCTCAATAGATAAACGGCTTGTTATAAATGCAAAAAGTTTGTTTAGTATTTTATAATTATTTAAGTTGCATGTCTACCTGAATACACTTCTTGTAGCTAAGGATTCCTTTTCCAGATGTGCGCGTGAACCTATAACTATAGCTTTGCTTTGACTGATATCTTTTGGTTGAGTTATGGAATCAAAGTTGGTAATTTCTTTGAGAGCTTTTTCTAATTTGGATAAATCTTCAAATTTAGAAGCACCATCAGCATCCGCAAACAATATAGATGCTCCTCTTGAACTTAAAATACCCTGTGATGTAAATATTTTTATATAGATAGAGGCTGTCATGGCGCTGCATCACAGCATCTGACTGTTAATGGAATAGTTGTTAGTTTTATTCCTTTTTGTGGAAATGATTTATTTCTTTTATTACTCATCTTCAAAATTAGGTGCTAAGTGGGGTATGGAGTGTTCTTATACTAGTTGTCCTCTGCCTACGCTGCAGTATGTAATGGGAACCTAATGAAAAAATGTACAAAATGATTTAGTTTTTTTGTCCCAAATAATAAATGATATAGCGTTACATGTTAGTTACATGACAGATTCATACCAATCTGACAGCTCCACCTTTCCCTCTATTTTTGATCAAGTTCAAACACCTTATCTTGTCACTGCCATATTTTTCAACATAACTTTCAGCTAAGTTTACAGTGCTATCTTTACTCCCATCACTTACTACAATTATTTCATATTTATAATTCGGATTTTCTTTACTTCTACTATCTAAAAACGATATTGCTTCATCTAGCATCGGAGACACTGTAAAAAATTGTATTATTTGATTTAATTAACATTATATAATTAATAAGTAATGTTACATTTACATATTATATAAAATAAAATACAAGAATGTAATTTAATTCTCAGATTTCAATCAGAATAGTAAAAATAAGAAAGTAAAACTTACGCCGTTCTTCTTCATTGTATGCAGGCACAATTACACTCAAATGCACATTATGAGGATCTTGAATACTAGGGAATTTTACTTTATTTTTTGTTTTTGGATCATTATAAAATTCTTCTTCTTCTAATCTTTCAACTATAGGATACGGTTTGGTTGTAATATAAATAACCATCGTCAACTGTAACAATATTTTCATGCCGGTAAACAGAGAAGTAAAAAAGCGACTTATAATTATTTAATAAAGATTAGATAATATACTTTTTTGTTTTACTGTATTGTACTTACTACAATTAAGAGACTAGAAACTGCCAAGATGCCGCAAACAATTAAAGTGCAGACGAAAGCGAATACTTCCATTTTGTTTTAAATATTTCATTCCAGCTGTGCAGCAAAATAGAAAAAAATAAGTCTAAGATAAATAAAATATTTTGAAGCAATGTGACATTGAAAAGGCCAGTCAATAAGTTGTATTGTTTAAATATCACTTTTTTGATAACTTGGGATATAAACCCAGCCAGTCAGAACTTACAAACTAATGTCAACAAGACAGACTGCAACGTGTTGTGTCAACATTTGACGATTGACAATAAGATTAAAAAATAAAAATAATGTATGTTCCATTCTACGGTATACGCTAGAATTTTTTCACTTCATCTCATTAAAAAAATTTAAGTGGGCGAAAATATAGTTATAGTAAGTATTATTTACGAATCAACGCCCGGCGTTGAGTTCCGCCACTCAAAATATTGTGTACGGTATACGTAAACAATAATTATATTGTAAGTCTATTTAAGCTATCAATATAATACATTTTTTATTGAAATAACTGTGGACCTTATGCCACCACAGTAGTTGAGTTACTTTCACATAGTTTTTATTACTTTAAAGTTATTCGAGTTTTAGGTTACGCTTGATACTCTTGATAGTGTAAACAACGATACATACAATACAGCGGATACAGTAAGGTCAAGGAGTCGTGGCCTCCCTGAAGCAGTGGCGTAGTGCGGAGGGGGCTTGTGAGAGCGCGCGCGCGGATATTTAAATTATTTAAACATACATATGAAATGATACTGTGTTCGCCTGGAGGGCGCTGTAAAAGTATTGTGCCCTGGGCGCGAGTTAAGCTCGCTACGCCAATGCCCTGAAGTTAAGTTTTCTGAACTTATGCGCATTTTTCACTCGGGAACAGAATATTCAAAAATAAGAAAAATCCTAAAATCATCATTTGCTCAGTCTTCATCAGCTAACTTCTTGGCGTAAACACTTATTTACCGTACTGTAAATATGCTTTAAGTTAATATAAGAAAGAAAAAACATGTATGTTCATCAAAGTTTTTATTTTTTAAAAATACTTTTACAAACCAAAAGAATTTTTTAAAATATGATTTTACAACTTATTACATTTTGTAATCAATGTACCAAATAGAAGATGAAACAGCTGTAAAAATATTAATATTTTACAATTTTTATTGCGTCGAATAGGTAATTAATGTATGAAATATATTTTTATATTATATATTTGACAGAGATATTAATAAAATGTACAATTTATCAAACATTGTAATTAACAAAGTAACACGTACACAAGAACAATCTTACTAATATTATAAAAGCAAAAGTTTATGAGAATGAATGTTTGTTACATTTTCTCACAAAAATTACTTGACTGATTTAGATAAAACTTTACAGTAGTATTGCTCATACATGAGCATAACACATAGGCAAATTAATGTAAAATTTTGTATAATTTAACTATAATATAACAATAATTTTAGGTGGGTGGCGTTTGGGTCACTAAAAATCGATAAATTAATATTAACATAGAATAATAAAAAATACACATTATATTGGAGAAGCATAATTAAGAAAGTCCTAGCTAATAACAATGCGATAAGATAATTTTGCTTATATAATCAACGTGACCATAGAATGGAATGCAATATTTTATAATATAGTTATGTAGTCAATGACCCAGCCCGTGCCACCATTGTTCATGGTGGTAGTAAAAGCTACTTTCACATAGTTGTCAACACTCTTATAGTCTGCTGGGTACTCCGAACAAAAGTTAGAGATTGTGTTCTGGTTTCTATCAATTATACTTAAATAGTTCTGTTCACATAAAATACCTAAATCAAATGCAACAAAATGTAGCATTATACGAGTCCCTACAGGTGTTTCGATTTCCCATTCACAAGTAGACACTCGTCTATACTCGTGAGGGTACAACGGGCTCGTGAACCTTCCCGAGTCACTGACCAGCACACCACCACACCCAGAGCTCTTATTTGTAGCTACGTAATTAAGGTCATACGTTATGGCTTGTCCTGAGTCTATGTGATTATGTATGAGCATATATTGCTGTGTTGAATAAACAGGATGATCTTCGAAATTGAAATCATTTGTGATTTTAAGTAGAGAATGTGCATTAGTAGTGTTGCCATCAAATATTTCCATATATGATTTCTCCACCCAATATAAAAGATTTATTGAAAGGAAATGGAGGGATATTGTGTACGTTTCAGGTACTTTAATAAGTGTATAACAATCTTGTGTTACCTGCTCGTTGTCATAGACGTTATAAGATTGTATTCTGGCTTGTAATTCTGTGTAGTTCCTGCCACAAACCCCCACATACTCCACTTCGAGTTCTACGCCTTTGTGCGTCGGGGTGGTCTCCCCTGTAGTTTGTATACTGATAAAAGAACTGCCGCTTACATAATAATCTATGGATTTTTTTAAGCCACATAATTGTAATCGTTTCGGATATTTTATGGTAGAATCATAGAAGTACATTGCACGTGTAATAAAATCACTAGAACCATCGTTTAATATGAAATCTTTACCTAAACTTGAGTTTTGTGGGAGAGGCTGACTATATATGAGTAATTTGTCTTTATTACAAATGTTTTCGGTGCCGGCTTCCAGGTCCAGGTTTACAATTCTAATATGAATATTTGTGTATGGCTCAGAAGTTGCATCTAAATAATAATTACAATATAACCCTCGAGATATACCACTTCCGTCGTAGCCAGGGGATTTTATGGTCTGCACATTGTTTGATATTTTGTAAACTGAATGACCGCACGCTGAAGGCTGTGACGTTAATTCAATTTCGAAACCAGAACTAGTTATTTCACCATCAGACGACAGCCTTATAGTCATTACATTACTGGAAGACGTTATTTGAGGAGGTAAAACATGACCGCAGTACGTTGCTATAACTAAGCTATTCGGATTATCTCCATCTCGCAGCTCTAAAGAATCACACTCGCATTTACTATACCCGATCGACGTTTGATTAACGCCCGAGCAAGGAGCTATATGAAAAGATATAAAGTCAACCTTGATAAAGTGATCTTCCGGAGCTGTTATAACCCAATTGCATCCCAAGTAATTCTCATACACAACATTGTTTCCTATCAGAGGGGATTTTAATTTTTTTCTGGAATTAGAGGTCAAGTTGATTGTTCCACCACAGCCGACTGACTCTGAATACGTGAAAAATGTTTCCGCTTTGAAACCACCATAGTTGATGTTGCTGTCTGATATGAATTGTAATACCATTTTGTTACTTTTTCCTTTTATATAAGTAGTACTATTAACATGACCACACATTAAAGACAAACGTTTGTCTTCATCTATTGTAGAACCTTCGTAAACAGCAATGTAGTCGCTGTAACACTCATAAGAGCTTTCAAGGTCTATATAAATAAACATCAAAACGATCACTTTGTCCACTGGAGCTTCAATTACCCACGTACAGTTGGTATCCTCGGAATAAGTATGCGAAAGACCGGATGTTAAAGTAGTAGGTTCTTTTACGATTCCTCCACAAGTATATAAAGAATATGATAATTTAAATCCTCTCTTATGTATGTAACGATCAGTGTTGAAATTAATTATAGCTCCTACGAAGGATTGATACAAAGGAGGCATTTCACTACCACAAAAAGTTTCCTCTACATTAGTAGAATAATAGGACATTAAAGTTAGTGTTACATTGTCATAGTCACATACAGGATAATTTCCTTCGAGATCAAAATCTAAGAATTTTAATACTATTCTATTATTTGGTACTGATTTAATTTCGTAAGTACAATGTAAAGAATTCGAGTATTCGTAAAGATAGCCCGGGCTGTATAGAAATTTTTCGTTTTCTTTTGCTATATATGTTCCGCCGCAAATGGGTTCCCATTTTGCTCTGAAACCATCTAAAGTGACATCTGAATCTGTTCGGAATACTATTTTCATTTGGTTTGATGTTGAATTAAATGACGGCGGTATCACACGGCCACAAGTTCTGTTGATTTCATTATACTTTTTGTCATTGAAGTCATAAATAATGATAACATCTTTCGTACAATTCTTTGTATCTTCTATAACAAAGCGGTCTATAAATTTCAGAGAGATTCTATATCCCATGTCTGCTTGAATTTCCCATATACATTCTTTATTATTTTCGTAATTGTTAGGATAGTTTGGAGAGGTGAATGATCTATCATAATGCATTAAATATCCTCCACATTGAGCTGTAATCGTTCTGACAACAAAACGAATACTCGTTTTATTTGTAGGCTTGGAATGGTAGTAAACAAGAGTGTTCTTAAAAGATACAGCGAGAGGCTTTTCTTGATATTTATTTTTGCAATAGTTACCGATGTCAAGAGAAGTGTGATAGTATCCTCTGTATACTTTTAAATGTTCATCCGAACAATCAAAATTAAACGAACCTTCTAACTTTAATTCCAGCCTCACCCCAACGGGAGCTATTACAATCCATGCACAATTAATTGTGTCGTTAAAACCGTCAGGAATATCTATAATATTCGTTGCATCTTGACTAGCATAAACTACACCTCCACATGGATTTAAAGTCCAATCCAAATTAAAATTCAAAGGCCTTTCTTGGAACTGAGTAGCTTTTATGAGCATGTTGGAAGCGGGTATTGTAAATGCAGTTTCTGTGTTGTTACCACAAACGTTTTGAAGAAATGGAAGTCCTCCAATACCTAATACTGATTTCATATTAAGACGAGAGTCAGAGGAACGACATTTTTCACTTTTTGATGAAGTAATTTTTACGTTTACAAATATAGTGTTATATTTATACTTCGTATTTCTATATGTTTTTGTCTCACTAAATCTCCATTCACACACAAAATTAGTTTGTAAGTCTGGTGACATTAGTTCTCCTTTAATGCCATATAAATTACCACCACATAAAGCTGGCTCATCTGAAGAAAATTTGGCTTTAAAACGTGTTACTTTATTTCTAGTGCCAATTGCAACATACAATAATAATCGATGACTAGTAGATTCAAAAACTCTTTTTACTCCTGATGAACTATTTTGGCTGGTTAGTATTATGGGGCAACTATATGTCAAGTCATTAAAAGCACCTATAAGATCGCGGCTGTCATAATCTAGAAGCTCTACGCGTACTCTTCGTGTTGTGTCAGGTAATTCAATTGTCCATTGGCAATGTCTTAATATTGTCTCTCGAGGATAACCAGGTGATGTCAAAAATCCTTCTGAAATTTTGAATGTTCCACTACAAGAAGCTCTAGAAGAGTTAAAGGTAAATCTAAATCCTCTGCTCTCAGATACTTCTGTCCATCGGCTTGGTTTACCTACGTGAAGTTTTATCGTGACATTATTAGTGAGAGTTTCTATTGAATCGGAGTAGTCTATAAAATCATCATCGCAAAATTGTTGAATAATATTACTTTTATAAGTACCATTATAGACCGACCATTCCTCAAAAGTTATTTTAGTCTCACATGGTTTTTCAGATTCTGGCAGTTTTATGTCTTTCAAATGTATTCGAATGAAGTGTTTTGGAATAGATATTACATGCCATGTGCAAACTGTGCCCCAGGGCATGACTGGCATGTGCGGATACCCTGGAGATGATATTTCTCCTGATTGAGCAACAATAGTGCCACCACAAATGTCTATAGACACATTTGCTTTAAAACCGTTTTTAGGTTCAGCTATTTGCGTAGAATATTTAATATACATGGTATTACTACTAGTTTTAATTGTTTCAGGTTGCTCCTTGCATAGACGTCTTTTAAGTGGGGAAAATTCAGATATTCCATCTCTTATTTCAATTGATTCGTGAATACATTCATCAGTACCTTCTAATCTAAAATAATCCAAAAAATCTATTCTTAGAATTTCTCCTGGGGGTCCTGTAAATATCCAAACGCATTCTGTGTAAGGTACTGGTATAGAAGGATAATTAGGAGAAGTAATAATTTCCCACTTGTGATTATCACTTAGAGAAGATGTTACTCCGCAGTTTATATTTTTTTCTTCATAAAATATTTTAAAAGTTTGGAATTTAGCTTTTAGCATTACTGTTTCTAAAGATATAGTCGCAACATAACTTACAAAAACAGTATTACTAGATGACGTAATTAAGCTTCTGTTTTCATGTGAATAACCACAAAACTTTCCGTTTCCTAATAATGGGGACTCGATATTTTCACCATTTCTTATCATTACGAAGGTGGTACAATCATTATTATTCGTAATATTAAAATGAATAAAACTCATTCGGATTGTCCGGCCAGGACGAACCTTTACCGTCCAATTGCATCGGAATGTAGGTTTTGGTGCAAAATCTGTCCAAGGTACCCCAATTATACCCGACCTATCTTGTAAAAGTCCGCCACAAATTGACTTTACAGAACCTCTAAATCCTTTCCGAGTTTCGTATCCATCAGATGTAAAAGTAACTTTCAATGTTGTCGTTGATTCAAATGTATTTTTGTCATTTCCTGCAGTACATATTTTTTCTTTAATAGGAGTCCATTCAGATTGGGTTAAAGAATAGACTGAGATATAATCTGCAAAACACCCAGGACTTTCTTCTAGCGATATGTCATTAAAACTTAAGCTCAAATGTCGACCAGCAGTAGTTTTAAAAATCCAAGCACATTTTAGATTTACGTCATATGAATTAGGATAATTTGGTGAAGAGAATTCCATACTTTTGTTTTTAGCTGACACAAGGACTGTATCATTATAACCACAATTAATTTCGGGATCCAAATCATTATTTCCTATATTTTTCGTAGTTTCTGACCAATTAATAAGAAAGAGAGCACCGATGTTTGTACTATCCAATGTAAGTATAATATACACGACACTTGAACTAGTTTGCAGTACTATATTTTCACTTGTTAGATATCCACATAGTTCTTGAATTATCGGAGCATTCACATCGTAACCATCATAAATGGTTAATTTGTTAATGCACACTTCTCCATTTCTTATTATTTCTAAGCGATTTATATTTATAGTAATAGTAGTTGATGTACTTGTCATAATCCGCCAAGTGTATTCACCTTGGCCTTCATATGGACGAGGGTAAAGAGGTGATGCGATTTGTCCACGTTTTACGCCACTAATTTCATTCCCATGTAGAAAACCGAAGTGCAAAAGAAATCCTTGACCGGCATCTTTATTGTCACTATGAAACTTTAAATATAACTTTGATCCAGTTGTAGTGTTGACTGGTGTATCGTTTCCACAGTAAACAGCTAACAGCTTGCCTGCACCATTGTTTTCCCTTATTTCCAAATAATCTTCATTACAGTTTTCAGAATATTCTAAATCGAATTTTTCAAACGTAACATACACTCTGTTACCTGGTGCTGTCGATAGTGTCCATTCACAATTAATGTTACTAGGATATGAACGTGGATAGTTAGGTGAAGCAATTGAACCTTCTTCAGAACTTAAATTACCACCACAAGCATTAGTCAAAGTTGAGTAATGTGCTGAAAATTGACCACTTAAATTATCTGTATAGGTACCTAATATTACAGTTATTACGTTACCTTGACTTACAATTGTGGGGGGGGCTTTTACGACCGCAATATTCATCTATTAATGGAGCAGAGTCATCGTTCCCATCAAGCACTTTGAGATAAGACGATTGACATTTTTGATTTGTTACGATATCAGATGACCTTGATAACGAAATATGTGTTATGGTAAGTTTTATCTTATCCACAAGATTTGGCGCTTTAATGATCCAAATACACTTAGTTTTATGATGATTTATAAATTTAGCACTTGAAATTATTCCGTCTGAAATAGCCGTTATTACTGCTCCACATGTCATAGTAAAGTTTAATTTGAAACCTTTAGCAGAGCCATACATATCACTTGTAAATTGTAATTTTATATTGGAGTAATTCGTGATAATAGGCAGTGATACATTACTTTTAGGACATATAAGAAATGAATAGTTGGAGTAAAATGTTTCAATGCCGTCATAAATTTTAATAGAATCTCCACAATCATCTTCGTCATCTTCTCCTCCAGTGTAATACAAATCAAAACTTTCAAAATTTATCTCGATCCTATGATTCTTCGGTACTGATAAAATCCACACACAATCTAAATTGTTATCATAATTCATAGGATAATTCTTGGAATGAATAAGTCCATATGGTGCACTTATTCTACCCCCACAACCTCCAAGAAGCGAAGTAAAATGAGACAAGAAATAAACATCTCTCATGGGAGATGTTTTTACAAGTCTTATAAAAAGGAAATTTGATGTTGCCTGCACAGTTGTTAATCCACGCGTACATATTTTAGACAGTAATGGAAAAGCTTTACTTTGACCATTATAAAGTTCAAGTGCGTCAATAGAACAATTCTTAGATTCTGTCATATATACTTCTGTAAAGGTAATACTCACTGCCGTTCCAACAGGTGTTTCTATAATCCATTCACATTCTAATTCACCGGACAAGAGCATATTTTTGTCCATAGAAACAACACCATTCCGTTTTTGTATATGAGCACCACATCCGTAACTGACCCATTCTAAACGAAATCCAGTTCGAGTAAAACTATGTCCACTTACAAATTTGATTTGTAAAGAATTGCCTTTAGTATTTATTTGTGGAGGTAATACACTTCCACATTTTTTATCTGAATAATTTTCATCTGATGTTTCTCTAAATTGTAAATAAGATGATGAACATGACGAGACAAATGGAGATCTGAATCTAGAAGTTGATCTCAGTGGTGTCCAATGAGGAAATACTGGGTATACTATGTTAAAATGTGTGAAAGTTACATTAATTTTGTTTCCTCTAGGAACAGTTATTGTCCACAAGCAATTGGAATCTGCAGGATAATTATTAGGATAACCGGGACTTTCAATGACTCCGAAACTACCACTAATATTGTTATTACATAGAGTATGGTAATTAAGAAGAAATCCTTTGCCACTTATAAAGATATCAGATCTAAATTTAATAAATGCATAGTTACTTGAAGTTTCTGTGTTATTTAGTTGTGGTGACAAAAAACAATGTTTTCCAGAACTGACAGAGTTGCTATCACGACCATCAAAGATTTCCACATAATCATCATTACAATTTTGCGTCCTTTCCAAGTCAAGTTCCAAGAACCTTATACGAATTCTAGAGCCAGAGCTTGAAACAATTCGGTAAAAACATTCAGCGTTTTCATAGTAGTTTTGTGGGTAATTTGGCGATGATATGGCGCCAGATACACCAGTTAGGGTGCCTCCACATCCAGTAACTGAACCGTCCCACTCAATTTTAAAGCCTCTTCCATTTATGTAAGCATCCGAATGAAACTTTAAGTGCACGCTATTAGCAGTAGTTATTATTCTTTTATATTTAATAAAGCCACAAAGTTTATTTATTAATGAAGAATTTTCTGTGGCACCATCCCAGATTGATAGATAATCAGAGGAGTCACATTTCTCGCTATATGGCCGCTCTAGCTCAAAATTAGTAATATTTAACACAACTTGATGACCTATAGGTACAGTAATCGTCCAGAGACATTCACGATTTGCATTATAAGGAAGAGGCCAACCTGGTGAGTAAATAAATCCATGAGATTTAACAAAGAGCCCACCACAATGTGTTTTTTCATCTAAGAATGAATACGATACTGAAAAACCAGAGTGACGAATGCTAGCATCAGATTTAAAGTTTAATGAAATACGATTTGAAGATGTAGTTATAGCTGGTGGAGAGGAAGGCCCACAATATTTTCCTAGTGAGATATTAAAATTATTTTCATCATATTCAAGAATTTCTACATAGTCACTTTGGCAAGATGGCATACTTTCAAGTACAAATTTGCTCCACTCCAGTTTAATATGCATTCCTTCAGGAGCAATAATCATCCATGTACAAAATTGGCTATTAGAATATAGTGCATTCGCGTCTGTTGGATGATTTATAACCCCAGTAGAATTTTTATAAATTCCTCCGCATTCTGTGTCCACTGTGGTATAATTAGCGTAAAACCCTCTTCCAGAGATACTTATATCTGATTTAAAATATATAAACATAAAATTATGAGTAGATATCTGGACAGGTATCGAAGTTTCAGAATTTCCACAAAATCTGCCCATTGATGTAGAATTTACTGAAGGCCCATCTCTAATTTCCACGAAATCATATTGACAATCATAATATCTATTATCTTCAACGTCAAAATCTTGAAATGTTAAGGATATTGATTTACCAGGGATTGTACTAATAATATAATAACATGAAGTTTGCTTTGGATAATTCATTGGATATTCTGGTGACGTTATAACTCCACTATCTTGTGTATACATTTTTTCACAAATTGATTCATATGTAATTTTAAAACCTTCAGCAGAGACGCTATGGTCACTTCTGAATGTTATAAAAAGGTTGTTCGTGCTGGATATATACTTTTTCATCCCTGAATTGTCACAAATTTTACTGACTAAGGGTGAATCTGCAGATGGACCATCATAAATTTGCAAATAATCATATCTACATTTAAATGATCTCTCCAAGTTGCAATATTTAATTTCTATTTTAATTTTTGTATCTCGGCGAGTCCTTATTTGATATTCACAAAATAAATTAGGCAAATACAAATTGTTATATGAAGGAGATGTTATTTCACCTTTGTCAGTTGTAAACAGTCCCCCACATCCAGGTACTCCTTCAATGGGCGCATACGATATTTGAAATCCTTTGCCGCTGCCTAATTTATCAGAATGGAAATGTATAAGAATCTCAGATCCAGTAGAAAGTAACGGTGCAGGTTGACTGGAATTACAGTACTTACTTAAAAGTGGATCAGTCGTATGTTCACCATCATAAATAGCTAAGTAGTCGAAACTGCAATTAGCGTGCACTTCGATATCAAGTTCAAAGAAATGTAATTGTATTCTTTTACCTAAATTTGTTGTTAAGTGCCAATAGCAATCTCGATTTGGCGGATATCTTCCGGGTGAACCAGGTGAACTTATATGTCCATGTTCACGTGCATTTATTTCACCACCACATACTGGAGCTATGCTGGTCCAATGTAAAGAAAATCCTTCCTTAGATACTGAGTGATCTGAACGGAACCAAAAGTATAAATTGTTGTGACTTGAAATAATATTACCATCATTAGGGAAATTACTACCACAAAATCTACCTATAAGCTGACTGGCAGAACTTCTACCATCATGAATTTGAACAAAGTCATAGTTGCAAGACGAATGATCTTCTAAATTAAATTTAGTAAATGTCACATTTATTACTTTATCAGGAACTGTATGAATAACCCAAGCGCAACGTGCATTATCATTGTAAGTAGCATTAGACCGTGGATATACGATACTACCCTCTTCAGAGTCGAGAACTCCACCACATGGTTGTGAATGCACCTGACATAATTCACCCGAATACAACGCGGTACATTCACACCTGTATCCGTTCACTAAACGTTCATCTAATCGACAAGTGCCACCGTTGTGGCACGGATTGTTAGTGCATAAGTTATTAGGCTTGTCGCAGTGAGCGCCTCCATATCCTTGGTAGCAAATGCACGTATAACCCTCACGAAGTGGATGACAATGTCCGTGGGTTCCACATGGATTACTATCACAATTATTTGTTGAATTCTCTGCAGCAATGTAACAACCGTGAAGTCCTATTCCATCACCAATCATTCCAGAAGGGCACACACACTGAGTAATTCCACTGATTAATAAATTTTCTGTACATTTCGCCGATGGATGGCAACCACCGCGATTGATGGAACAAGAACCTCGCCATGTACATGTTACTCCATCGCCTTGATAGCCAGGTGGACAGGAACCGCAAATTCGAGAGCCTATTGTGTTATGACACAAGACCATTGGGTTAGTACTGCATCCACCATTTGATGTTAAACATTCGTCGATATCGAAACACGCGAATCCATCACCTTCGTAGCCTGTTGGGCAAGGTCCGCATCGAAATGATCCTGCTAAATTGATACAATCTACTCTTGGATTTACAGAACAGTGAACTCTTTGTGAAGACTCACATTCATTTATATCAGTTAAGCATGCAATACCTTTGCCGTCCGTAGTCCAGCCTTGATTACAAATACATCTAATGCCTTGCCCTGATGTTGCAGGAATGCAAATACCATGACCACACATTTCAAAGTCACCCTGTGAACAATTCTTCTCTGTTCTTGTACAGTCTATTCCATACCAGCCAGGCTTGCATATACACTCATATGAGCCAGGCCTATTAACACATGTTGCTCCATTTTGACATCCTAATTCAGAACCCGCATAGTTATAGCATTCATTAACATCTTCATCACAATTAACACCTTTCCAGTTGGACGGACATATGCAGTAGTACCCACTTATTAGATCTAAGCAAGTGCCACCATTTGCGCAAGGATGTGAACGACATTCTTCGTGTCTGTTTAATAAATTTTGCAAGTTAAGTACCTTCGTGTTTAAGTTTTGTATTCGGCGATGAAGACGTGACAAGTTCAAATGTAAATTATTTGACAAACTATTAGTTAAAGACTCCAAATTTTCTATTCTTTTTAGTATGCTAGGCTGGATTGCATTATTTGGATTGGATATTTGTACATCGTCATCAGTATTCGATGGGAACAAGTTAGCATATTTTGAAGAAACGTTGTAGAGGTTTTTGTAGTCGACATTCCCTATATATATAGTAGATTTAGGTCCATGAGTGTTTAAATAAATACTTTTGTCGTACGCAGCCTCTAGAACAAGGTTTCCATTTGAAGATTTTATCCTTGGTCTTTTATTATAGATTTCACAATTGAAACACTCACTCCACACAACTATAATTAGACAGTATATTAATAATTTGGACATCGCGATGTGTTCGCGATCAGCAATGGCTGCCGACTGCAGTGTTACCAAGCCATGGTCTTAACATTTTTTATTCTTTGTCACCGCTAATATTGCAGGGGGCGTATTATTGATAATTCATTAGAGCCATGTGGTACTCAAGTGAATGTCACATGGCCTCTGTTATAAATGATGGTACGCCCCTTGTAGATACCGTATCTATCACATTAGCTTATATTTTATAATTTATAGTAAATTTAATAAATTAAAATCGGAATTCTTATCGAGCCGACTATTTCTTACAAATACCAACAGTGTCAATTCTCACATTACTGCCTTTTTAAGTTAAGACTTACAACCGCATTTTTATCCCATTTGTTGCCGTCCGATATTTTTATTTGTTCAAAGCTGATAAAAAGGAAATATTAAAATCTTTATATTCGACATCGAAGTTATTTTTTTATTTGTACTGTCTTATAAGATAATCCGTATTAACTAGATGTATTTTTTTATATTAAATACACCATGTTTATAATCATATGTTAATGTTTGAGCTTTTGTGGGGTAAAAGGTACAATTAGACCATTTCAATAACAATAAAAAAGAGACGTAATAAACAGGTACAAAAGTTTATTAGCAAAACGTCAAACTCAGTCCACACATGTATCGCTCGATCGATACAAGCCTGTCTGTACAACGTTTACAAAAATTCTTAAAAATTATAACAAATTCTAGTAACTATAAATCAAAATTATAGAATTATGGCTTATATATTTTAATAAAGTTTAAAATGTGATAGTTATATATATATATATATATATATATATATACAGGGTGGAATTGTCAGCGCCACTTTGAATGAAACCACAGTTTTAACTACTCTATAAAAGCCTAATATAATTCGGAAAAAAAAAATATTCTCAAAAATGAAAAAGTTTTTTTTCAAACAAAATAAATAATAAAATTATCGTTTTAAAATAAAACGCCATTTGTAAAGTATAACATAGGCACGCACACACTTACCTGTCAAAGCGGCAACGTCGCATACGTATGTGTGCGTGATACGAAATACAGGTATGGATAAAAATCGTGAAATGAAAAAAAATTCCTACGTCCAAACCGTTGAGGTACCTTGATTATTTTTTTTAATTCTGGGTTTGAAATATTTTACCCTATATGCAGTTTCAGTAAAAGAAGCGCTGCCTCTTCCACCCTGTATATGTACATAATAATGTTTATTAAATACCGTTGCGTTAAATGTTAATGCTATGGAAGTATGTACGTGCGTTTAGGATGCAGATGCAAAAAAATAAATATTTCAACATCACTACGAATTTCAAACTTATTATATAAAGAACTCGCATCTTTTATCATGGTTGAAATTACTCTGTATAGCAATTGTTATTTGTATGTAAATATAATTAATGCAAAGATTTAAATTTATTTATTTTGTGCGTTTGAAGAATTCTGACAATTAGTTTAGTGTAATCTTATATTAAAAATATAATAGTATGTATTAATTTAAATATATTTTAGTCAACAATTAAAAGATGATCATAAATAAATATATTGTGTACAAAAAAACCACCCACTCTTTAGTGGGTAATACCGTTGCGTTAAATACAAAAAAAGTTATATAAAAGAAGTATGGGGAACGGGGTGACTTAACACTGCAGGTGTTCAGGTGAACAGGTTCCCCCTGCCTAAACTGCTGTGTGCGGGATACAGCGTGAAGCTAAGTTTCGATTTATTTAAGTTTCACTACAGATTAAGCTTTAGTTAACCTTTTGTTTATGTTATTATCTAATAAATTCCTGATAGTTTTAGACAAATAACTATATGCCGTCTTTTTTTGACAATACTTAAAAAGGGACAGCACTAGAAAATGATTAAGTGAGTATAAACATAAGAGATAAAGGTCATAATCCTTTAAAATTATAACGTATTTATATTTGATAGTATCATATTTATTATTACTTTTTTTTTGCACCCCTTCGCTATCTTTATATAATAAGTCCTTTCAAATGGTTGCCTGTAAGAAATCGCTTTTAGTGATAAGGCCGCCATTGCACTTTGTATTGTCTTTCTGTAATTACTGTTACTCTATTGATTCTTTGTTGTTTGATTTTAGTGCAATAAAGTATTATTATTATTATTATTATTACAAATTATGTTATAATTAATATTATAAGTAAGACAATAAGATTTTATTTACAATCAATTCTTTATAATATTTACAATATTTAGTTACCTATACAACTAGATTTGAGGCACGAACATTGAAATAGCACCAAATCGAACGTTCACATAGAATATTGATGGGTTAATGAATTAGTGCTTGTTATTGAATAGTAATGTAAAATAATTAGCTGTGTTATGGAATCGAAACAATCGAATAACGAATCAAACAACCGTAACCGAAACAGATATAAAAGCTTCGGATAGTTTCGGAAACAGGCGCATCGCTTAATATTACGTGTTGAGCCGAGGTATTCAACTCCGCGATCTATCTACTTAACAGAGCGATGAAAATAATTTATTCGTCTGAGTGGGAATCGAAATCACAATCGCACTGTTTTGTGCCACGACGGCCCCGATACATAAATGTGTACTAAGTACTACTACTCGTGGAAAAGAATTTTCAAGAACTCATTGAACACGTAATGTTTTAAAAAAATGCGCTGAAAGTAGGATACGGACACTCCGTTTAACACTATATCTCGTCTGCTTACCCAGTTTTGTGGGAAAAAGCGTACGCTGGTATAAAAGTGAATTAAAGCTTAAAGAAACAGCGATTGCTTGTTTTATTATTCGCATAAAATTTATAATATGGTATCCATTTATGTTATTAATTGGTTTCTTATTTGTGAGATAAATTCATTATCTTATATCATCATTTAAAAGTATATTTTACAACATACAACACAACGAATAAAATATACGCCCACTACTGAAAATGGACTAAATCAATTAACTCATTTAGCTTATCATAATACAGTACTGCCGATGTGTCATGGCCGGCTTGAAGTTAGGTTGGGTATGCTCGGGAATAAAATAATAGAAAATAAGAAAAAATCTTAAAATCTGTGCAGTAGTGAACAAGAGTTAACATGATTTTTTTTGAGTTGACGAAACTTTCTTATTTATAGCTTACGGTCGAAAAGGACGACCTACATTTTTATTATTCTTTAAATAAATATTATATTGAACATATAAATTGCTTACGAAAAGTAAACATAATTAATAAATATTTAATTGGCATAAATCGTTGTTTCGTAATGAATAATTCACGGTAACAGTCACGTCTGAATTGAATCCTTAATTACTCACGCTTAAAATTAAACTCTATCTATATTCGAATACAGATAGCTCTTAAGTAGTTTTAGGAAACGTTTGCTAATTCACCAAGTATAATTAGTTCATATTTTAAAATAATTTTATGCTGAAAATCGTACATTAAACCTGCTCCATCTGCATGTATTATAGGGTCTAAACAGGGTCAGGTTAAGGTTCTAAATTTAGTTTGTTGTACTGCAAATGCAGTGGGGGAGGGTTTCGGGAAGAGAAGAAGGGGTGTGTTACGTGAGTTTTCGGGCGCAGACGAGGACAGCGAGAAGTGGGGTGCGGTTGACGAGTCATGGCCACTCTGTAGGTAGAGAATAAGATAAATGAAAAGTAAGAAAAATCCTACAATTAAATATGCAGCCTTCTTATTTCATAATTAATATCAGGGCGGTCACTGCTCATCAACCGAACTGTACGACAGCTTGTTGTAGTAAGTTGCGAGTGAGTTATGTGAGCTTGTCGTAGCGGGTGGTTAGGGTCTTGTATGATATAGAGGGGCGTGCGGGAGCAGAGGGAGGGACGGGTCGGGGTCTAGGCGCGCGGCGCGGCGGTGGACCAGTCCGCAGCGGGCGCGGGCGAGGGCGGCGGCGCGCGCGCGTGTTCCGACTCAGACTCGTTGGCGTCGGTGGAGGCGGGCGTGGGCGGCGGAGGATGCGTGCGGTAGTGGCGGTAGGCGCGGCGGCGCGGGTGCGTTGCGGGCGATGGCGGCGGGTTAGCGGTGGGCCGCGGGTAGCGCCCACACAGGCTGTCCGACGCCGACCCCGACGCGGACGCAGACGCCGAAGCTGTTGGTGACATAGTACCGGATACGCTCGTTCTGTGGAAAATTTCAATGTTTTTTGTTAATTTCACGTAAGGGTAAATACAGTGTACAGATGTAGTAATAGCCCCCACCTTCCGACCAATTATTGAGTCAATGCGTGTTAAAGCATGAAATTTTAGAGACAGGATACATAATTAATTCACTTCCCCAAGTGGAAATCAAACCCATAGCCATTACAGTTACAGTTGACAAATGCTGTGCTGGCACACCATCCTAGCGTCTAATTAATATGAGGAATATTAATAAAAGTTATAATTCTACAACTCTCACAACACCTAAATTAACAACAAATTTACATAATATACAAGCAAACTGACTGTTCATACAACACGTCCCTGGCGGGGCGCGGCGGGTCCGGCTTGAAGGCGAAGGCGGGTCGGGGAGGGGGGCGTCGAGCGCGTCTAACTCGGCGCAGCGCTGCCCACGCCGCCGCAAGCGCCGCGCCCGCGCCCGCCACCACGCCGCACGCCACCAGCGCGTGCGACTGGCGCCCACCCGTCGGGGACACTACCTGGAAAGTGGTTAGACCGGGTTGTTATACTTTTTATTTAATTACATTTATTAATTTTCATATATTAGATACATATGACGAAGGTTGAACTAGTGGAATGTTGAGCGTAGGTTACACCTTACCACCTTTTCTGGTATAATATGTATGTTTTAATATTGTGTATAATAATGGATAAATAACTCGACAACTTACACCAATGTATATAATATCAAAGAAATCAAAATATTTTGAATAAAAATATATTAAAATAAACGTATATAGAAATATAATATTTATTTCAAAATAATATGTCACTCTATTATTCAATACCAACTGAAAACTCATTTTAACTTTATATACGTTTTAATTCTAGTACATATCATAGGAGACATATAATAAATTCATATAAATACCTGATCTTTATGAACATATCCGCAAATGGCGGGCGCCTCGTCGCTGCCGTCCTCGCAGTGCGCGCGCCCGTCGCATAGAAACTTTGGTGGTAAGCAGAGACGCTCGTCACATCTGTTCAATTATATATATTGTAGATAATAATGAGTACGTATTTGTATTAATCTAAATGATGATTCGTTTGTGATTTGCTAAAGTACTTATAGTAAATTTGATTCTCGATACTTAATAATAATCTAAATGTAACGATTGTGAAGTGAGTGCACAATGACTATAAACATATTAAATATATTAAAAGAAGACGTATCGACCGTCTTTTTGTTCGACCGTACTTTTTGCGCACAGTCGCTTCTATAGCGGTAGTAACGTTGGCAACCCTTGTGTGGGAGCAGGGGTGCTACCTGAAGGCGTCGGGTAGCGGGTCACGCGCGCAGTAGGCGCCGGCGGCGCAGGCGCCCAGCGCGGCAGCGCAGGAGCCGTCGGCGCAGCGAAGGCCGGCGCACGGGTCGCAGCGCGCTTCGTCCGAGCCGTCCGCGCAGTCGCGCTGGCCGTCGCACCTTTTGTAAGTGGAGAACGTATTGTGTTAGTTAATTCTAGTTGAAATACATTATTTAAAAAAAATACTATTTTATGATTATACGAGTATATGAGGAAATCCGGAGCAGAACCAGAGTTACTGACATAGCTCAAAGAATTGGTAGCCTGAAGTGGCAATGGGCGAAGTGTATTCGTCGTAAAGTTGACGCCTGCTGGGGCAGACGTGTCTTTGAGTGGGGACACAATATAAAACATCCGGTGGGACGACCCTCTGCAAGATGGACCAAGGACCTAAAGAAGTTGGTATTAAGTGGATGGATACGAAGAGCTGAAGAACGAGTGTGGTGGCGAGAATAGGGAAAGACCTACATATGTCCAACATGGGACGATTGATGATGATATATTTAGTTAAGTAAGGGTCATAAAATGATCATCTATTTCACTAAAGCAAATATCTCATATTCATTATAACCTCCACTCGATGGGTATGCAGTGCGCGGGCTCGTCGCAGGCCACGTGCGCAGGCGCGCAGGCACGGCGCTCGTGCGCGCAGCGCAGGCCGCAACCGCACGCGCCGCCCGCACCGCACGCGCCCGGCTCTCCGCCGCACGCGCGCCCACCGTAGCACGGGTGCTCGCGAGATACCTGGAATGTCCAAACTCGATTAATCGGACTAACTGTTGTCCTTAGGCATTCGGATAATTGAATGTATGTAGCAACGTGTGTTTTGTACATATTCTTATGTGTTTATTGAAAACAAGAAATATGTATCAGTAAAAGTCAATGTTTATTTACGAATGAAATATTTTCCAAACTATGATGTGCACACTTATTTACACAAGTTTACACTTTTAATAACACTAACTATTACTTTGTGAAATGGGAGCATGTAACAACTTTTGTTACATGCTCCCATTTCACAAAGTAATAGAATCTAAATCTAAATGTGTTTTATTTCAAACAGCCAATTAATAAAAAAGCCAATACATTCAACCAACTACCTACACCTGAGGCTGTTGTGGCGCAGCGGCACAAGGGTGTGACTGTAACGCGACGGATGTGGGTCGAATATTTATTTACGTTTATATTTCCATTTCTTCGCTCTGGTGTAGAGGCAAAGCGCTCAACACGCAATGCCTCCAGAATTCGGCGAAAAGTGGGGAATGGAGTGTCTTAACACCAGGTTCCCTCTGCCTGCCCTGCTGTGTGCAGGGTACAGCGTGAAGCAGATTTGACTACATACCTTGACGACGGCGACGGCGGCTACGAGGCGCGCGACGTGCGGCAGGGGCGCGGCGGGCACATCGCGGCGCTGCAGCGCGAGACGCATGGGTGCGCGCTCGCCGCCCAGATAAAGCGCGCCCGCGTACGCCGCCAGCGCGCCAACTGCGCCGCCCTGCCAGATCACGCGGCGCCTGGGGAACAATGTTTATGTATAGAAAGATTTGCAGTCATTTATACTGTAGTACTCACCTCGTAAATATAAATTCAAAGTTCCTTTTTCCAACTAATTAAATTCCATATCCATTAACATAAATAAAATATATATATGTTGTACTCACGTAGCAGGCGCGTCCAGGTCAGCGGCGTAGATCTGGCGCGCGACTACCCAGTACAGTGTGTCCGTGGCGTGGTCGAGCGCCAACGCCGACACGTTGGCGGCGCGCGCCACCTCGACGCGAGCACCGCCGTCCACATCTGCGCGCATCACGGCGTTGAGCGCCGCGTCGCTCCAGATCAGTATTCTGTTATAGATTAAAAAAGACTAAGTTATAAGAACAAACAGGAATAAAAATGTAGAAGAATAAAACATGCAGCTATTATTATATAATAAATTCTTACACATACCTTTTAGTCTGATGGAAAGCCAGTAACCTCGGCATCATATTCTCTCTTCTTAATATAATTCCAGTTGAAGAGTTATTATCAATAGAAGTAGCATTGATAGAGTCAGTGTCTAAACAAGTCCAGTACAACGTCCTTCCCAACACATCGAGCACCATGTGAAAGGGACGGGAGAGACCGGTCACTACCACGGAGGAATCAGCAACGGCGGACGTGGTCGAATACGAAATGGGTACCTGCTTTATAGAATGTGAGTCGTCATCCATCCAGTACAGGTGTCTGAAAATGTGTAAGGTTATAACAGATTTATCGAAACAAAACCCCAGGGCACCCTGAAGGCGGTAGTAGCCCGTAATAAACGGGCCTTCCTAAGGCGCCCTAGTGACATGCGCTGACGATCTTGTGGCAATATCATATAAGTGGAGAGATTTTCCGCTGGAATTTAGTGGGTAGTTTCGGGCTTTCTGCGAGAAGTCCCACAGGACAGATGTGCCCTACGGACGGATGACCTGCGTAACAGCATTTCCCAGCGATAAAAGAATAGTTATATAATTTTATATAATTGATTCTTTTTTCAAGTATAATTTTGCTTATATATTAAAAAAAACAAATTTTTCACTATATTTAAATGTAATTTTTATGAAGCAGAATTAGAATGAGAACAGAATTACAGACATTGGGCATACAGTGTTTGCTTCCAAACAGTTATACATAATTGAAAAAAAGTTTCATATAAACGTTTCCCATATAAAAGCAAATTTAAACAAATAAATAAGAGTACTTTATTAGACTTACTTATTAATAGGGTCATATTCAATAGCTCTCACGCTTTTAAGTCCCGTCAAAGGAATAAATGCTTCATTACATTCGCCATTCGCAACTAATATACGTCCAATCGCATTCTTTTGGGCATATAATAAAAATTCTTCCGGTTCTGAAAAATATAGCAATATATATATAGTTTAGTAAGCTGATGGAAACTAGTGATAAGACACTCTGTTCCTCAGACACCTTACAAATTTTGAGACATTCTGAGACGCTCCGAGTGGCAGAATAGCGTTCTCACGTCATTTAATTGAATCGAAATTTGCAACAAGGGAATGGAGAAAAAAAGGGTATTGACATTGTACATGCAGACATACAGAGAGAGAGACAGATAATAAAGAGATTTAATAAGGGCTGCAAACGGAAAGAAAAACAAACCTGAACATGTCAAATTATCTCTATTCAACTTATAATGCGTGGGACAGGCGCATCTGTAATCATTATTGGGTAACGGCAAACACAGGTGCGAACAGCCGCCATTGTCGACTCCGCATTGGTTAGACAGTGTGTCCCTTGCACGATGGTACACCTTCAAATCCGATATGTAGTCTAAATGTTTGTGAATTGTGTGACGGTTGGTGCTGTTCGTTTTCTGTGCAACTTCTACTAAACCTGTTAATTCATTTTTTAATTAAATTATAAAATAACATAAGAATTATTATAAAATAATCAAAACATTCTATGCCCTATAATACCTATAATCACTTTTCACAAATTTAATACTATATCGCAATTATAACAGGGGCTGAGAGAACCTAATATCAAGGCACTCCATTCTCTATATTTAGGAGGAACTTGAGTATTGAATGGTAGTACTCAGCAACGCACTTTGTCTTAATAGAGGAGATAAATAAAATATTACCCCGAGTGGGGTAAGAATCCACAACTATTGCGTTTCCACAAAAGAACGACGCTGGGCCGCGGCGTCCTCAATTATTTCCTCTTTTCTTTGTTATGGCATTCCGAATTTACCTGTAGAACAATAATCACTTCGCCAATGTTCCGTCTTATGGAGAACACGTAAAGAAGCTTGTGTGGTAAAGAAGAGATAATAACTTAAAAGGAGAATGCATGTTAAAAACAGATCTAATTAAAATTATTTACAAAACTGTACTGTACCTATGTGATAAATCAAACCAATAAATAAATAAATAAATAAATACTTCATTGTCTATGCCTTCATCTAGTCCTCAATAACAAAAAAACACCCACCTGTAACCCAATCACCCCAAAACAGTTTATCTCCATACAAAGCCAACGCATACGGCATGGAGACATTTGCAATTAGCACTTTCCTTCCCGTCCCATTAAGGAATGCATATTCTATAGTAGGCGTGTCTAGAGCCGCCCAGTATATAACTCGCTTTTCGTAGTCTATGGCCAGAGCTTGAACTTTGCCCACTTGTTCGAATAAAACCGTAGGGGAACTACCGTCCATTGTAGCACGCTTGATTGTCTTTGAGCCTAGCTCTGACCAGTACATGTAGCTGGAAATAATGTAAAAAATATCATAGGAAATGTATGGATTTGGACGTAGTGAGACTTGAACTTGCTTGGAAATGTACTTAATTAGCGTTAAATATTGATATTTGTACATTTTGAACCATTAAAAATCAGCTTTATGACAGTTGGTGGCAAATTTAAATAATATGGGAAGTTTCATAAGAGCTTGAAGCTTATCGCTAAAGCATAGCCTGAAATTCAAAGGCGAATATTTATTAATATATATTTACCCTTTACGTGGATCCAAAGCGATACTTTTAGGTCTTTTCAGCCCTTGCCATATAAGGGTGCGTCGACTGGAACCGTCTAACCTTGCAACTTCTATACGTTGAGTTGTTGTATCTGTCCAATATATGTTTTGACCTGACCAGTCTATTGCCAGGCCTGTAAAATACGTGAAATAAAAATACATTTACACTATATCTTGTAATAGCAAGGTAGGCTGTGGGAACCTATTATTACTTTCTAGCGGAACTCGGCGCGAAAAAAAACTCGAATAATTCATTCTTCCAAGTGAGAATCGAGTCTACAACCGTTGCGGCGTATATAGTCAGTACGACGTCAAGACAAGTTCAATAGTTGTACTAAAGCTAAAACGTTACATAATGTAAAAGAAACCAAATATTATATTTTTTTAGAAATTGGTTAGAGAACTAAATATAACTGTTTCAATCCATAATTCCCTAATATATAGCAAATGGAGACCTTTGAAGTAGACTTGTATATACAGTTGTGTATATACAGTATAGTACATTTTTTCCTAACTTCACAAATAATATCAGTGCACTCAGAGAAATTAGTGATAATACACTCTCCTTCATATCCTCCACTTTATAAGATAAAATAAGCAACAATTTTACACCATCAAGCTCACCTTCCACAAATCCAACCCATTCCAATATCCTCTCTATATTAGCTCCATTTACTGAACAACGATTAATTGTCTTGCTTTTACTATCAGACCAGTATATCTTTGAACCCGACACATGAACTGCTAAAGCACTGCAAAAATATTAAAATGTTATACTTAAAAAAATATTAAATTTTAAAATAATTGTTCATACATTAAGCATATAATTCTTATATAATAAGAGGCGGTCGTAAACTAAGTTAGCGATTGTTAATTAGTTGATTGCTCATGAACTAAGAACGAGGAACCAAGAACAACTAATAAGGTGTTGATGATTAGTGCACAGTTTTTAGGGTAAGAAATTGTACCCAACAATCGGTGCGTTATCGAGTAGTCTAAGTGCGTGTGCCTTAGAATTAGTGCTTTATTACGTACTCTGAGTGCCTGTAAACTAGCACCGGTGCGTTATTGGATGGACTCAAAGCGCGTGTTCTGTAGAACCAGTGTGTTATTGAGAACTCTCAGTATTTGTGCACTGGCACCAGTACTTTATGGAGTAGTCTGTATATACATATGTACAATCGAAAACTAAAATCCATTTAAATGACAATGAAATATATTAAAAACTGTAATTACCTGACTTCCTTCAACTCTCTTATGGGAAGTACCGCATCATTATTTTCATTTTCCACGCTAATTAAACCAATGACGTTTTTTCTGCTGTATACTAAAAACGCTTCTGGTTCTATACAATTTTTGTTATCGTTACTCAGTTCCAAACCTGGGGATAATAGTAAAATATAGATATATTACAAAGAAAAATATTAAAATTACATATTGACACACTTTACACAAAATAACTTGTTTTAATAATGTCCTCATATCTTAAATTTATTCGTGAGTTGTTACGGTCTTTTTTAGCTTGTATAAAATATATATATATACTAGCAGACCCGCGTACTTCGTATCGCCTAACAGTCAATTGTTTTTAATATGTATTCTGCTATTCGCGACACCGGGTCAGCTATTAAGATAAAAAAAATTAAAACTTAAATCATTTTTAATTCTTATAATATTCATTAAAAATGATAATAAAAATAACAATTTCCGATATCTTATTATGATACCTACTTATTATATTTTATTTCATTTTTACTTATTCTAAATTCAGTTTCATTTTCATTGTAGTACTTTATGGTACACGTTATTTTTTGCTTGGTTATCTGGTGCGTAAACAAACAGAGCAGATGGTTTTCTAATACAGGAATAGGCAACATACAACAGACCATGCGAGAAACATGAGTTTTCTATATTAATACCACAAACACTTAATAACTGCCCCTGGGATTTGTTTATAGTCATTGCGAAAGCAAGCCGTACTGGAAACTGTAGTCTTTTAAGCTCGAATGGTATGTCAGTCGAAATCATTGGGATGCCCCGCATCATCAAAAAGTCTTCTCCTTTATACTTTCCTTTACGTTATTCTAACTTCTACGCTTCTATTACGTTATTCATTATTTTTTTATCACTAATCGTGTGCCGTTACAAAGTTTCAGTTGGTTAATATTTCGCAACATTATAACTACACATTCAAGCTTTCATTGAAGGCTGTGAGGCGGCAATCCTGGCAAATCAAGTGAGTTTAAAAATTCCGGTGGATAGTTCACGATATCATCTTCATTAGTTGCCATATCAACTGACTTATGTGTCCTTATTTTGCCAGGAATGCCATCTTGAAAATTTATATATAATTCATTTACATCAGTGTGTTTGGCAGCCAGTAAAGCTCTTTCGCACAACCAATTATGGAATAAATAATCAGCAAAATTTAGCAACATTTGGAAGCACTTTATGAATGAGTTCATCTTTTGATGACGTTAACTGACAAAAACTATCAGGAAAGGTGATGCAGCCAGTCAGCGCATATATAGGAAGTTTGCCATTACCAATATCAATGAGTAGTTTAGAGAATATGTCTCCAGATAGATCATTTTGCAACATGACACGCATATTCTTGCTTAAATGTAATACCTTGACATGTTTCCACAATTTCGAGGACTTTAAACATCTCAGCAACTCAGCTTGCATTGAACGTGGGACAACTGGCAATCCTCCTCCTTATAATAAAATCATTGCGCCACCAAATTGATTCGCAAACTGAATTTTTACAATAACCTTACAATATTGGCAAGCTGAGTTCATAGATCCAATAGCAACACAGCTGTAGGTACTGCTGGCATCAATTGATATATCGTAACAAAAAGCAGCTCGATCCAAATTTGCATCATTATCAGTCAACTATCGTGCTCACGTTCATTGCAATCTTCACGTTCTGGGAGTACGATTAGATTCTTCTGCCTAAATTTGTCCACCGCCTTATAGAAGGCATATTTTTTTAAGTCACAAATACACAACACTTTATTAATTTTATAAAATTTGTAGCTTTTAGATTTAGTGATATAGACGCACAATGAGACGTTCACATTTCAATTGACATCTTACCATAGAAATATTGACAAATATTGTTAAGTTGTTATGTTGATCCACTTTTACTAAGACGCTATCTTTATCTCTTCGAGATTAGATGGGCTGCCAGGTGCTCCAGACCTTAATTTTTGTTACGTATAAATATCTAGAAATTGTTTGTCAAAATGTTAAATTTTCCCAAAGGCAGTATATTTATATCTCTTATAGTTTAGACAGGCTTTTAAGGTTCCACATCAGGTGTCCAGATTTTCAAAATAAACTATAGCCTAGAAGTTGCCTAGACTTTATAACTATACAACAAAAAGTTTCATTCAAATCAGTCTAGTAGTTCCGGAGGTTAGCGTGTACAGACAAATAAACAGACAAACAGAATTTTTTTTGTAGATTTGGACTCTATTATTGTTCATGTAGCTTGAAACGTCGACCAGTGAAAAAACAAACTTATGTCTTCTGTTGAGGCATCCCTTGGGAATGTTTCCTCATAGGTGAAAGGAACTTGGTTCAGTTTAACCTCCAGAAGACATAAGTTTGCGCGTTTATCACAACATTTGTCGTCTTCAAAAACAATACCCTTATATAGAGCGCGTGACTGAAAGTATCGCGATCATGTAGAAAGCAAGGCCAAATTGGTCTTAAAGAAAGTGGTGGTCATCAGCAGCTTTATAGGATCGAGGTACGTTCATATGTGGGGCCACGTTGTCTCTGGGAGGGTGCATCCCAGTGCCAGCTTGGCACATTTAATTGCTTACAACGTAGAACCGTTTGAAACAATGGGGAACCAATGATCTGTAAAAGGCTTGACCCTTTAGCATTGCGTAGAAACGTCTTCTAGCTGTGTGTTCTCTATCGTATTTATCATGGGGAAACTGGAAAACTGTTTGACTTGCTTTCTGCAGCCGTATTTTCTAATCGTAAAATAGGTAAATCATAAACTTAAATACCATCCACACAATCTTGATAATCATAAGGGTTATAAAAACAATAAAGTTTTATTCTTTATTAAATGGATAGAAAAATATGATAGAAGACTATACACTAATAGCACGTTAGCACCTACATAAGTACATGTTACTTGTGTGTATGGTTGCACCCGTGCAAAGCCGGGGTGTGTGGCTTGTAACTGATACAATAATACTACAGGATATGTTTATCTTATACTACAATTTAAATACCTAATAACTTGTAACATATTGCTTTGAAATGTATAATATCTAGTAAAAGGTTATTATGAGACCAGTCGTGACGTAGGGGCATAAAGTGTGACTGGTACCGCAGCACGTTGTGGGTTCGATTCCCACTTGAGGAAATTAAATATCGAATATTTGCATTTCTTCGCTCTGGTGTCGAGCGCGGCGTTGAGTTTTCTCACTAAACACACAATGCCTCCAGAATTCATCGGAAAATATGAATAGAGTGTCTTAACACTACGTTCCCTTTGCCTACCCTGTTGCGTGCGGCGATCTACAGTAAACAGTCATAATATCTAATGTGATTTGTAGGTGCATGTTGGATACGGATTTGTTTTAAATGGTTAGTGTAGGCTTAGGAGATAAACATTTTCTATCATGGACTTTTACTTAGAACTTTTGAAGGAGAACAATTATTTTTCACATGTAATTTTTGCGTAGCTTTACGCGGTGGACGCATGGAACCTCTCAAACTCTCCAGTTTTGCAACATTTTTTTAATGTTTCTCCTCTGCGATTGGTTATATCGTGATGTAATACTTATAGCCTAAACATTCCTGTATGTAGGCACTAAGTTACACAAAACGAATTATTCAATTTAAATCCGTACTTTCTGAGATAACCGTGTCAACTAAACAATCTCTTTAATTTTATATTAATAGTAGTCATAGAAGTTGTATAAAATATTTCCTGTATAAATATAAGTTTCATGAAGGGAATTAAAAGATGTGTTCGCGAGGGGGGAAGAATATAAATACGTATTTTGACAGAAATGAAAGAACGCCTGATAAAATTATATACTTTAAAATTAGCATAAATATGTTTGCTTTTGAGATAATAATAGGCGCTCTTAACTAATAAAGTGAAATGAAGATATTTACTTAAATTTAACTAAAAACTTTGAATTAAAAAAATTCTAAATAATAATTATGATATTAATAAACGTCAAAAAAATGTTTATTACGTACAATAATTTATTTTAAGACGACAGATTATATATTTTTAAAGTTTAGCTGGGTGACTGGGGTTCCACATTGTGGTAGGATCGATTTTTTTTATGTCAACAGAAAATGCTCATCACGCTGAATAACTTTTCCTAAAGCGTTGTATTGATATCTCTTATAGATGCGGGCTGCTAGGGTTTCACATCAGGTATTCGGGCTATCAAAATAAATTATAGCCTATATGTAGGCGAAGACTAATAGCTATACAACAAAAGAAGTTTCATTTAAATCCGTCCAGTAGTTTTTGCGTTAAAGAGTCACAACAGACAGACAGACAAGAATTCCAAAAATCATATTTTTACCTTCTATTAGTTGTATTAAGTCCCCCTGAAGTGTTTTTTTTAGTTTATATTCAATGTACAGATTTTACCCCCGTTACAGTTTTATTATATATATAGATATATCGTTAAAATAAAAAAACACTATACAACTCACCTAACGGACAGCTACACACGTAATCGTTTGGTCTATTAAAACATAAATGTGAACATCCGCCATTTGCATTTGCACACACGTTTTGTCCAAGTGGCTGTTTTAGCCGTATCGCTTTCAGTCCCATCATATTTGCCATTTGTTCCACCACAGATTGTCTTTCACCACCTTTATTTATTTATATAAGTGATTAATTAAGTTTTATCTTAAGTCATAAAAATTTAAATTTATTTTTTATCTTTCTATGTCTCCATAAAAATCATATATAAATAAAACATACCAGTATCTTTATTAATCCTATCCAAGGTCCGCCTTTGCATATCAGTCCAGTACAACTGTTGTCCTAGTAATGTCAAACCAAATATATGAAGGATATCACTGCTGTGTAACTCTGTTCTATTTGTACCGTCCATGTTGCACACCTGAAATCAAAATATGCAAATATTTTTTTCACCTTAGACAGCAGGGCAGGTAAAAACCTAAGTTTAATCCTAGGATTAAGATACTCTATTCGCCATTTAGACACTTCCGCTTCCCCATTTTCCGTAAGAATTCTTAAGGCATTACGTGTTGTGACGGATTGACGAAGGTGAACGCTGAACTTGGCCCCATTAAATATTTCTTTCACCTGAGTGGGAATCAAACGTCGCGTTTACAGTCGAACACTTGAGCGCCTGCGTCATGACGGCCTAATAAAATGTATTGTGTTTATTAAATATATATATATTTTTTAAGTAAATTAGCAATCAATGAAATTATAAGTAAACTAGCGGACGCGCGCAGCTTCGCTTGCGTATTTAGGGGGAATTCTAATAACTCATGAAACATGTGTTTAATGAAACATGTCTAATAACCCATGAAACATGAACAAATATTTTTAAAAGTCTAAATTTCAAATTTTATAAAAATCGGTGGCGATTTAAAGATTTTTCCATACAAACTTTCAACCCCTTATTTGCACCCTTATGCGGTGAATTCTGGAAAACCATGAAATACATGTTCAATTAAATATTTTTAAGAGTCCAAATTTAAAATTTTATAATAATCGGTGGCGTTTTAAAGATTTTTCCATACAAACTTTCAACCCCTTATTTGCACCCTTAGGGTAAGAATTCTAGAAAACGATGAAATACGTGTTCAATTAAATACTTTTAAAAATCTAAATTTCGAATTTTATAAAAATTAGTGCCGATTAAATTTTTTTTCCATACAAACTTTGAACCCTTATTTCACCCCTTTAGGGTTAAAATTTTTCAAAATCCCTTCTTAGTGGATGTCTAGATTACGAAAGTAAACATCTGTCCAAATTTCACGTTTCTACCATCAGCGGTTACGGCTGTGCGTGCGTCTTACCTCAGTCAGTGAGGACAAGTCCTTTTATATATATAGATTCGTTAAAATTTAATTAATGATATTAATTAAAATATCAAATTAAATGTGAAAAAAAAAGCAAAAAGCTTCTGTTCAACAAAGCTTAAGGCCATCTCATCAAAGATCGGAGCAGAAAAATCATCTGCATTTGCCGGTTTATATAAAAAAAATTGTCTTATTTTCCGCTTTTTTTTTCGGAAAATTTATAACACTAATAATTTACTACGCCAGTGTGTCTATGTGCATGAATCTATCAGTGCGTGTGTATGTAATCATTTACAATAACAAAACAAGAAATAATATACAATACCTCTATTTTATGCATTCTAGCATCACCCCAGTAAAGTTTATTGTTCACTGTATCCAAAGCTATGCCATTGGGCCATGTTAGTTTTTCTGATATTAACAATCGTCTATCAGTTCCGTCTAGGTTAGCCCTTTCTATTTTGGGTTTTTTCTCATTCCAGTCTGACCAGAACATCCATCCTGCAGTGGGATGCAAAGCAATGGCGCGAGGATTGAATAGATCATCGTGGATTATTACCTGTAAAATAATGAAAGTCAAATTGGTTAATTTAATAAATATATATAATAAGCATAAATAATGACATTTCGATTATGGAGTTTCCAAGAAGCGCGGGTTCAAATCCTGCGATGTTCAAGAACAAAAAAATGTTATTTTATATTTTAATTAACCCAATGTTTACCGCTAAGTAATAACAAGTCTATTAGTAAACTATACGCACAAATAAAAAATATAAATAAATGTTTTATTAAACTGCAGCTATTTCAAACTTAATTAGGCTTACTTTGGTGATCTGCGCGTTTTTAAAAACTATTCATTTCCCTGAATGGTAATCAAACCCACAACTTTCGCCATTAAAAAAAATTGTTTAAAGTCACAAACATATACCTTCCTGGAGCTGCCATCTAATCTGGCAACAGTAATAGTATCGGAAACAGGGTCAGTCCAATAAATATTTCTTGCTATAGGATCTATTGCAATGGAATCTGGTTTGCCGCTGCTGTGTATCACTGTTGACTGCTCACTACCATCGAGACGCGCTCTCGATATTGTTTTAGACTGCAATTATATTTATATAAAAATGTCATAAATGTCTTTTTTTATTTTTTTATTAGTATCATATTTTGCATACATCAGTGCAGAAAACCTTATGTATTATTTTATCACAAATAGTGTAGTGTTTCATTTGCATATTGTCTATGTAGAGAAAAAGCTTACCTATAAAATAAGCTCACATAAGTATTTTTTCTGTTTAACTTTCAATATTCTTTTCAAACCCAAGATTTATAATAATATATGAAATATAAAAACATAGACATTATATAAACATAGACAACTTAAATAAATTATTGTCATAGTTAAATTAAAAATAAAAAGAATTACCAAACTGTCAGCCCAATATATATATTCAGTTTTAGGATCAAAATCCACTGTTAGAGCTTGTTTCAAATCTTTCAAAGGTAAAGGGTATGGAGTGAAATCTGATGAATCTAAAGATATTTTAGATATCATAGATCTCTGAGCTACAAGAAGTAGAGACTGTGGGCCATTGTGACAAGTTGTGTTACTGCCCTCTATTAGTTTTACCCCTGTTGGGCAGGCACAGACATAACCTGAAAACAGAAATTAGTTTTATAGTTTTTTTACAGTGTATCCCATATATAGCAAACTAGGCAGAGCGAACCCAATGTTAAGACATTATCCCACTTTTCACCCAATTTTCAAAACATTACATTTCCCAAAATTTAAATTAATTTCCAAAAATGTGTGCAAGGTTTATTTATATTTGCCTTTTAATAATATTAGCTATTGTATGCTTAATATAAAAACATTTTCATAAGTGTTATTAATGTTAATAATTTAATAAAAAATCATTCATAAATTACCTGGTGGATAAGGAGCTAAAAGGCACAAATGGGAACATCCTTCATTATCCTTACAAGGGTAGTCTCCTGTGGGCATCACTTGTCTGCTATTGTCAAAAACTTTGATGTCAACTGGAGCTGAATCAGATCTTTGAATTTCCTTCAAACCAGTGTGCGTGTTTATATCCCATGTGTAGATTATCCTAAGAACATATGTTTTGTTTTAGGCACTTTTGGTCTAATTTTATAGATTTTTCTTAGTTTTCTACTTATCCCTGCTGCATATAGTATGATAAGCAGGGAAAAATTTGTGGACCATTTGGTGCTACTATTTCCACTCGAATTTGAGATGTGAGAGTGGTGGAATTGAACACCACAAATTGTACAATAGGAAGAGGCAATGGAAATATTTTTTCCACAATCAGGATCAAATCCACAATCACCACATTTACAGTCAGACATAGCAGCTCTAGTAAATGTTCATATTTTTAATATTGTCGTTTAGCTTACTTAGACAAAAGAGCAGAGATTTGTGTCTAAAAGAAATATAATATCTACAAAATAACTTAATAAAATTGTAGTCAAATAGAAAAATAAATTACATTGTCTCCCAATCAGTCCAATATAATCTGTCATTGAAAAAAGTCAAAGCATATGGATACTTCAGTCCTTCCTTAACAATTCTTTTCCTTTTATTACCACTAAAGTCTATGACATCTAGAAACTGTAACTTGGAATCCACCCAGTATATTAAATTGCTGTCATAGTCCACTGTTATTCCATTTGGCCAAAAAATATGGTCTTTAACAATAACTTTCCGAGTGGCCGGGTCTCCATTCATACCAGCTCTTTCTATTTTTGGAATCTCTCCCCAGTCAGTCCAGAACATTAATCTATAAAGTAAGTAATATAGTGTGAATATTATAAAGTTCTGTTGCTTTTTTTAAAAGTATTTTTCTGTATAAATATTGTTTTTTGCTATGCAATTTGTTTCAAGCAGGAAAGTTTAGTGTAAATATTTTTATTAATCTATTTGGTCCTGTAGGCAGAGAGGAACTAGAGGAAGAACACATACCATATTATTTGTCTAACCAGAGCAGGGAAAATAAACTTTTCCCAAAGTGGGAATTGAATTTACAATTATTTACAGTCGGAGGCTATACACCACACCACAGATGATTGTGAGTTTTGATTTTCTCAAGACTGTCTTTATATTCAACATGAAATGTTCTTAAATAAGATGGAAAATCAAATTATACAAACCCCTCTTTAGGAACAACTGCAATTGCCCGTGCTAGATCAATATCTGACCAGAAAAGGACTTTTCTATATTTTTGATCTATACCTATCACTTCTATTCTATTAGTTTCTCCATCTGTCCAGTATATCTTTTCAGTGTACCAATCAATTGCAATACCTGAAGGTGTTATTAAGCCTGTAGAGACTATTCTGACCTACAAATATTGTTTTTATTTTTAATATGATGTATATATATGAAATTTTACTTAAAAAATATTCCAATATGATAAAAGTAAGGAAATTATTATTGTAAAATGAATATTGATCTACCTTCTGTCCCGAATGTGTACTATTATATTCCATACATTGTATCAATTCCGCAGTCTGTTCCGACCAGCATACTAAATTTTTCCTATATAGGAAATCTACAGCAGAGCCTTGCTCCAATCCCTTAATTATTGCATTATATTTAACTAACTTAGAAGTATTTACTATTCGTATATTGGAAGCCGTAGAATATAACAACACAGGATTACTTACGCTCGAGTAATAACCTGATAAACAAACAAATACATTCATGACTAAAACTGTATTAGCATTTAAATCAAATTATATAAAATTTTGTAAAATTTTTATACCTTTTAATTGTAAAAACATTAACAAACAAAAGACGTAGATAACATTTTGTATAATTTTGTCGGCTTGAACTATTCTTCGGCGCTTCGTCATAATGAAAACAAATGAAGTCCGATCGTGAAACACCTCATGAGTTTATTTTAACATTGCACTTTAACTTATAAGGCACTATTAGGAATATAACGCATAAACAACACAATTATTTTTACATTTATTATAACTAAGAAGCTATAAATGTTTAATTATTATACAACTTATTTATCATAACAAGCTTGGAATATTCATGGCAAAGATCAACAAAGTTAATAGTACAGATAAAAAAAATGCAATATTAATCTTTACTTATGATCCACAGACAGTGAAATGTTATCATATAGGAGCTATATAAATAAAATTACATTTTAAATAGCAAGAAAGTGTGTAATATTTGTTAAGTATTTATAATAAAATTAAATAGTGTTTGGAAATCTGTAATTAAATTTTATTAAAGTAGCGCCATCTGTCAATAAACCTTGTAAACTGTTACAGGAAGCTTTAGGAAAAGCTTTAAATAAATCTCAGAATTTAGAACCACTTGTACACAATTTGTATTATATTGTTTTATTCTATTTGAAAGACTAAAAAACATATATTTTTAATTATTCGAATAACATTAGGACGATTTTTATATACGATACAATAGCAAATAACAAGGTTATTTATTTTGAAAGCATTTTTTTTAATTTAAAATAATTTAGTAAACTAAATTATAAACGAATCTCGATCCCTTGGCCCTGTCGCCAGTCTATCTTACACTAATTAGACAATTACGTTCTTTGTATTTTTTTATTAAAAAGTATAAGTACCTAAGCAAACTATTTTCCACGTACAATAGTAAAAGCATTTTTGTTATAAAACTACAATTATTTTACATAAAGTTCGTCGCATTCAACTGTTCAAAATACAAAGAAAAAGAAAACAATATTTATTATCTGTCCCAAAGGAACAATGTTTCTCTCATATTCTTGAGCATTGCTTTGTTAACATACTACAGTACAGACTTGCGCGTAAACGTAATGCAAAGTACACAATTAACAAGAAGTCTAATTTCAGTCATTTCAGTCCTTTTATGTAGTCGTAGCTTAGAATAAATCATAAAACATTTAAAAAATGTTTCTTAAATAATTACAAATTGTTAAAATCAGCTTTACGTGATATCTCGCACACACCCTTTTGTGTGGAGACAGATGAAATCTAGTGTTAAGATGTGACTATTGTGGGTTCAATCCCTATCCGAGGAAATATATTTATTTAAATTTATATTTTCAAAGCACGGCGTTTCGGCGAAAAGTGAAAAGCGGAGTGTAGGCTGCATCTGCCGATCTTGCTACATGCGAGATATAGCGTGAAGATTATTATAAAGTACCTATGGGTACATCATTGTTATTATAAAATTATAAATCAGAGAAATGTTTAAAACCACACCAAAATTAATTCTTAAAATTTAACTTTCCACATGAGTTTTGTATAGCGGGACTAAATTTTGAAGTAGGTAACCACATCCTTTATTTGCTTAGGTTGTTATATTCTGTTGTAATTAACAGTGAAAACATAATACCTCGCTTCTCCATCAATCATTTTAACTAAAATATACGCGGGTATATAATACTCATTGAGGTTGTTAACGAATGTATCTACATTGATAATTGCGTAAAGCTTGAATAATAAATATAAGCTATTTAAATCTACAATTTTTTTAACAGTGTGACAAAATTAATTTGATCCGTTGTTGATACAGTTTATATTTAAATTTATGTAAATACAATTAATATATTAAATAAAACATTAATAATTTAAAATATATACTGTTTTTGGTATAAAGAGAGATAATTTGAACTAACTTTTCGTTTTATGGTTGCCGTTTGTTGTTACTGGTCGCATCAATATATACAATAATTTGTTTACTCTGTTTTTCCACATGAAGTGTTTCTAGAAAATGGATAGGGTTGTGTCCTTGAAGCCATTTGCTATATAAAGACTTTTTTTTGATATTACGAAACTTCTAAAAAATATTTTGAAAAAAGAACTTTATGTGAATCGATATTCGTATAAATATATGGTTATAAAAGTTCACCAATTGTCATTTACTTACGTCAAAACAAACAAAATAATTAAAATTTGTAATATTAATAAACTAAATTATTTGTAATTTAGAATAACTTTATTACATTAGAGTAATAAGCCTGAAATTTAATATTCTATTCTGCTCCGTCGTTAAGAATTCTGCACGATAAATTCGTCGTAAGAATAATTTAGATAGATATTACAATGTCTATTAAATTTTTATCTTAATTAATTGTCTCTTAGACACTTACAAAGCAATTAATGCCCTCATTGTAAATATCGCAAATTAAGTTATTATTCATGCGTAGGTGGAGTTTTTAGCTTTATCTATTAATAAAGGAATAAAAGGAAAATAAATAAAAATATCTTTTTTTCTTTATTTTTTCATTTTCCTTTATTGAAATTAAAGGTGTCACTAAATATATACCTAATATCTACATTAAGTTTAATCATGTCTACTTAATGAACACTCAATTTGTTTGGCACATTTAAGAGCCACATTACTTAAATATAATGGATTCACATCTATATATAGATTTTTTCCTGAACTAGTATTACCAGTATACTAGCTATCAAATTTCGAGTTCAGCTGGATTATTATTACTATTAATTTTGTTGTTGAAATATGTTTTTTTTGCGATATAAGCGGCCATAACTTTTTTTTTTTTAAATTAAGGCACCGTAGACCTGAGTATATGGTTTAAATTGCAATTCGATATCTCCAAGCGTTCCTGAGATAAAGACTCTTGACAGACAAATGGACGGACGGACGGACAACAAAATAAAACATCTTATAAAAATTCCTTTTTTCCTTAAGAGGTATGGAACCCTTTAAGGAGTTACTGAGATAATAATCGTTCATTTTGCTAGTTTTTTATAGGTAGTTATCTCGGTTACTACATAAGATTACTAGAGATAGCCACATTTACGTCTGGTAGGGGAGGTAGAGCGATTAATGATAGCTTTTACAAGCAGTCTGACACCGCCATAACAGTAACAATTGATCTTGCCATGGGATTACTGGTGGCTAACTGGTCACATTAGATATTCTTGAAGGTCATTTAGGTATATACTACTAGCTCTATGGCAACCAGGTAACAACGCCTAAAATAGTTGCCAATCTTGTTTTCTTATTCTTCTTTTTGTTTATTTGTGGGCGTGAGTAACTGAATTCCGGCACCCCAAGCCTCATTTCCTTTGCTATATTTATGGAATTTTAGTAACTATATATAGTTACAAAAATCCATATTATATTTCATATTTTTTTGGTCCATTGCTATAAAAATAGTCCAAAAAATATATTTATAATGATTAACCAGGTAGATTATAAAAGTGTAATAGATGAGTGTTACGCACAGCTAATTTGGCTGAAAATTTATATCAGCCGTGCGTAGCGTTGCTTAGGCTTATTGCGAATTCATAGCGTTATTAAATTTTCAATGTTATTTTGCATGTCCAAAAGGCACGTCATAATTACAAAATATTTTAGTAGTTATGTGGTCGGCATCAACGAGTATCTAACAGTGTTAGAATTT
>JAEBDU010000046.1:258144-308950 GCA_016802625.1 Heliconius numata | reverse complement strand
ACATCCATCATAAGTTTAATGTTTGTAAAGGAATTACCAAGTTAGTTTGGTTGGCGGTAATACGAGCAACTAATTCCAGTTGAGTTATGCAATGGAATAAACAGATACATAAACTTAGTTTCGTGTTATTGCCTAATAGTTCATTTTAATTAATAGAATATTCCTCCAGACAAACAATTATGTTATGGGTTGTATTTAACAAATGGATAAAATTGATGGGTTCGTTGCTCACTCGAGGAAATGAAATATCTAATATTTTCATTTCTTCGCTCTCCTCAAGTAAAGCCTCCAGAATTCAGCGGAAAATGGGAAAAGGAGTCATAACACTAGATTCCCTCTGCCTGCCCTGCTCTGTGTGGAATGGTGCAATTTTATCAAGTCGATTTATTATTTATAGCAATTATTTTGAATTAGTATCTGTGTTAATATCAAACTTGCACACCGTGCCTTGTAAAACACACGCATCACATCCTACGCCCTATAGAGGATTAGGCGTGTAAGACGGGTTTCAGGTTGCGTAGTCTATCGCCAGTTATAGCTGGTTATAGCCACTTGTACCCTATTATTGCTGCAAGGCTCTTGCTAAGTAATGGATCTCCTTAATTAAATGCAGCATCCTGGTATATTGATAAACCTTCCAGGTACTCCTTATATATATTCGATATAAGAAAATATTACATTACATAGGTACAGTCGACCCTACCTATTCTCAGATAAAAAACAGAAAATAGAAGACAACCAGTCTCTGGTTGGTGTCATCCACTGCTGGCGCAGGGGCAGAAACCTTCGACAGGTTGCAGGTTCGATTCGCGCTTGAATGACTGGCCTAAAAAATGATAATGTTATCAGAACACGAAAGTAATGTAGATGAATAAATAAATAATTGTGTATTACTGGCGAGCGAAGCCGCGAGCGGGTCGCTAATATTTCATAAAAAAATAAAATGTTATACCTTTGTGTGAAGATTGCGTGGTACGATGTAAAGGTTTTCTTTTATAATTAATTTGGTATATAATTATAAGGGTAAGTGGAGCAGAATAAGTTGTATCGCATGTGATATCATTATATAAAATATTTGAGCTTTGGTAGAGTTGCAAAATATGTAATTAACGTAAGTATTATTACATTTTTTTATTAAATATTTTCATTTCCTCCCTGTGGTAACAAAGCAACGCTCGGATTTGAGTTCCGCCACTCAATACGCAGTGACTCCAGAAGTCGGCGGAAAATGGGGAATGTCTTAACGAGAATGGATTATCTTAGCACAAGGTTCCCATTAAGACAATTCCGTTCCCCACTTTCAGTATATATAGAATTTAATATTTCATTTTCTCGAGAACCCATAACCTGTTGCGTTATGGGTTCTCGCCCTGTGCCGACTGACCCCTATACGAGGGGTTAATCAAGATATTAAACATAATATTACGTTTACACTAGGATGAACATAAGAGGATCAGGTAGATACATCATCAGCGTACATAAATTGTAAGTAGAAACTTTTTTTTTTACAATAACACACAAATACAGAAATAAATGAAACAAATAAAAACAAACAAACAATTATGAAACGATCGCGTCGCACACGCCATGTTTTAGCGTAGAGCTATGAAAATGAAATAATTAACTTTCGTTACGGTGGCTGTATTTCATTAGCGAATACCGACGGAGGAAATTCAACATCAATGCGGGGAATTACGTTATTATACGCCGGGGAGTGAACGGCATTCCTTATGTGATTTGAGATTAAACCTCTATGAGGATACGCGAGCGGAGTGATTACTTGTAATTGTTGTCTTTTGGGGGTGTTTTAACATTTTGTGTAAAGAGGGAGTTGGGAGGAAGCGAGTAGACAAATAATAGTCTTAGATTGTCATTTCTGTTAAGTTATGATGGATGGCTATCGATAAAATACATATATAATATTATGTATATATAGAAATGTAGATTCAAGTTTGTATCGTCTGTCTATATTAATATTTAACAATATCTTTTAAAATTGGCAAAAAGTTTTTAAAGTTTAATGTGATTATCTTCATTGATCTTGTCAAACTTAAATTATATATTTTTTTAATCAAAGTCGTAAAAGACTTGAATCCAATGATGAAAAATAAAAAAAATATATATAAATTTTATTTTGTTTGGCAGGTTTACGCCGTTTCATTATACAGCATTGTGATGATTTCACAGCTCGGGGACACGCGTCGTTATGTATTTTAATTAACAATTTGCAATTACGTATGTAATAATCACAAAATGACACTGTAGCGATCTCCATGTCGTTTTTATTTCTGTAGATGCGTTTTTAATGAGAAATAAATTTATTTAAAAAAACACCGGACAAGCGCGAGTCGGGCTCGCCCGCCGAGGGCTCCGTACAAAATATGAAGGTCTCGAGCCTTTTCTGAAATTCAAGCTTAGCCAGAGCCCTTCCATCTGATACCTCACTCGAACTAACAGCTTAAATATAATCGTTTCAATGAAGAAATGCCTACATAGCATAGTTATTTCACAACAATATACTTAATGGAGCTAAGAAACAAGTCGAAGGGTAAATTAGTCTTGGCATTTCCAATTTTACCCCATTCCTTGTAAATTGTACAGCGTGTAGGTACGTACGTACGTATTTAATGGCTTGTTATCAACAACCTCCTATTATTATTTTTTTAGCTTCACACTGTTTCCCATATGTAATAGGGTAGGCAGAGAGTCGAAGTCTATTGTCAAGACACTCCGTTCCCTTTCTCTGTCGAATTCTGGAGGCATTACGTGATGAGTGGCGAAACTCAACGCCGCGCTTTGCCTCTAGACCAGAGCGAAGAAATAAAAATATAAAATATTTCTCTGTGTGTGTGTCATTTTCTCCAATGGGAATCTAACCCACAACCTGTTGCGTTTACAGTCGCACACTTATGCCCTTGCGTCACGAGTGGCTTCATGAAACATCATACATTTTTCCACGAGCATACCATGTAATATTCATGAACTAAACTAATTTCCCAGAACGTAATGGCGTGTACCCACCTACCAATTCTACCCTCTTTTAAGATTATTAATTTCTTCGGCGACCATTCCTGAGTTTATAGCTTTCTTGATATACATATATACATCGCTTAATTAATTAATTCTGAAAGGCAACTAATAGAAGCGTAATAGCCGTATTAATAGGGTGATCGTTCAGCGAACGGGATTTGCATAAATTGCTTGGAATTTTGCAAAATTATTTTGAAAGAGTGCGAATTGGACGTTTGCAGGATATTAAATTCTATTTTAATGGGTATTTTCATTTAGTTTTCAATTTAAAAATGATTTTATAATACGTTCAATGTATTGAAACAATTTAATTGTATTCGTAACGTTCGTTTAGGAACGTTGAAAAATATTTTGTATGTTTGTTCTGTTTTAAATAAATATGTGATATTATTTGTTTTTTTATTTTTTTAGGTTTTCAATATTTTGATTTAGCCGGGCTTCGTGTTTCCATTAATTTATTCACAAAGGTTTGATCGGCCGTAAATTTGGAATTAGCCGGTGTAAAAGGGAATTCGTACAAATATTGGAACGTTTATATCTCAATCAATTCTGTTATCGTGTTTAATTGATATATATTAAAAATCCTGCACACAGCAAGGTAGGCGGAGGGAACCTAGAGCTGAGACACTCCGTTCCCTATATTATATTTATTAAATCAACTGATGTATATAATAACACAAGTTTTGAGATGTTTTTAGGTATATTAAATCTTATCATTAATGTCTGTCATCTACAGGCCTCAAGCTGTCACAACTGAGGCGCGGATTAGTGCCTACGGGCTGATTATGTAATTATCTATTCACGTCCGCTAAATACTTCCACCGTTGACTGACAGGGAGCACTGAGCTCCAATTAATTAATATATTTATAAAAATATAAGGCAAAAAGCGGCGTTTAGTTCTGCAACTATATAACTGCCAATGCCTCGAGGATTCGACAACAAATATATACCTTAATTAATTTGAAACATTTAACTTAACTGGCTTCATCTTTATTTTAATTTCTTTGTCGTATAAGTGAAAATGGTAATATAATCATGTAACAGTTTCTAATTTGTCACTTTTAAATGTGTGGAGTGGGACTCTCGCACCATGTGTGCAGTAGGTTGTATCAATAATCAAAGTAATATTACAATTAATATTGTATCAATTTTTTTTCTTAAAATATAAAAAAAAAATAACTTAAAAAGTAGGTATAGTGTTTAGCACATTATCTTACAACTAGCGATACGCTCGCCCACTTCAATGTATATTATAACGAAATTATATAAAATATTTACATAAATTGTAGCCTATATTTTATTTTGATGTAAAAGCTACATTACTGTAAAATTTCATCCAAATCTGCTCAGTAGTTTTTACGTGAAAGTAGAACAAACATCCATCCTCACCAATTTTCAAGTTTATAATATAAGCAGGATTGTAGGACGAATCATCTACGGAAACCATCATCTAGATTCCAGATGAATTCACACAAAAAATGATATTCCATAATGAGAGCGGTGCCAAGAACCTTATCAAGTGCGCAGTTTTGATTAGGCCAGCAGTAGCAGCAGCGTACAACATGTGATTACTTAATTCCACGCCAAGTGGGCAGGGACCCTCATAAAGATAGCGGCAACGAGTAGGCTCTTCTTAATTTATGAACGAATTACGCCGCTACGTCCATGCCAAACTACGTACCAGATATTTGTCGCGAAATAGGGGTTCTACGTTATTTGCTAAAAGCTTTATTTTATTTACACTACTGGTTATGTATGGCAATGTCTCTTCATAGAGGGTACGAACTGCTCTTAGTGTAACTACTGTACCTATGCGGGCAATACAAGTTGATGCAGTGAACTTGTAGAAAACCTGATTTAAAAGTTAACTTAACGATATGTACCTAAGTATAATTTTCTTTTTCCATGCACATTTTGTTTTTAAATTTGTTTTATTATAATAATTATATCTTTACTTATATGTAGGTAGTTATGTTCTATCAAAACCCGCATTGTATGCAATATGAATAGCCATTATGCTTCTAATTTATGTTATAATTATTGCCGCTAGAGACGTGAAACGTACTGTTTAGCAGTTCAGCGTATGCATGCAGAACACGTTTATTATTTATACAAAAATGCTGACCAAATTTCGTTTTACGGGCAAAGATAAAATCGTTTTTATGAATGTCTCGAGTGTTTAATATTTGGATTTATATAAATTACGTATGTTTTTATGAAATATGCAAGTTTGTTTCAGAATTTTAATGATTTTTGTTAGATTAAAAAATATACATAATTACATTTCTATTACGAGTATTTCTTGATTTAAAGTTTTCAGTAATCTATATATATAAAAGGACTTGTCCTCACTGACTGAGGTAAGACGCACGCACAGCCGTAACCGCTGTGCGTAGAAACGTGAAATTTGGACAGATGTTTACTTTCGTAATCTGGACATCCACTAAGAAGGGATTTTGAAAAATTTTAACCCTAAAGGGGTCAAATAGGGGTTCAAAGTTTGTATGGAAAAAAAATTAAATCTTCACCGATTTTTATAAAATTTGAAATTTAGATTTTTAAAAGTATTTAATTGAACATGTGTTTCATAGTTTTCTAGAATTCTCCCCCTAAGGGTGCAAATAATGGGTTGAAAGTTTGTATAGGTTTTTTTTAAATCGTCACCAATTTTTATAAAATTTGAAATTCAGACTCTTAAACGTATATAATTAAACACATGTTTCATGGTTTTCTAGAATTCACCCCCTAAGGGTGCAAATAAGGGGTTGAAAGTTTGTATGGAAAAATCTTTAAATCGCCACCGATTTTTATAAAATTTGAAATTTAGACTTTTAAAAATATTTCATTGAACACATGTTTCATGGGTTATTAGAATTCACCCTTAAATACGCAAGCGAAGCTGCGCGCATCCGCTAGTAGAATATAATTTAAAATTATGTCACGACTCACGACATATCTTGAAAAAAAAAACTTAACTTCAGGGCGACCACAACTAGTAGACCGTACTGTATAATATAACACAATTATCATCATTATAAAAGCAACAACTATAAAAGCGTCAATTAATCGACCAATTAGTTACAAACTCACACTTTATAAGTTCCACCTTAAACAATAGCTCCCAGCTAGCTGTATCCAAGAGATTTATCATATTGAAATAGTAATGGCCAACGCAGGTATAAACAAGTTGAGTCGACTGAGCCCAAGTCATTACTCGCCGGGAAGACATCCATCATAAGTTTAATGTTTCTAAAGGAATTACTAACTTCGTACTCACCGTAACATGCGTAACTAAATTCCTACTAAAATTTTCCTTTAAAGATAACGTCGTCGTGTGTCGTAGTAGAAGTACATATGTATATATATTTTATTCTGTATATTTACAGTAAGTGAGAGCAGTATAAGCTATGGTTATTTTAATTTTATATTTTTATTTTCTCATTTTAGTATAGTAATCAGTTTAATCGTATTCGAATTTACATTTATTAAATAAAATGTAAATTTCACTTTAAAATAATTAACATAAATATATATGTGAGTTCTTTCGTGGTAGATTTAGCTTATGATTTTTTTTTAATTTTAAGTAAATTTATTCAAAGGGCGCAGCATGGGCGAGCATTAGGGGAGGCCTATGTCCAGCAATGGACTTCGAAAGGCTAATGGGTGGATGGATAGTAAAATTTCAGTTGAAGTATATGTATGATTAAAAAATGCTTTAAAATGATTTGTACTCAGGTTCGATAATGTTTCAATACAAACTACAGTGACCTGTAAAAACAGTTTATAATTATGTTTTTTTTTGTTTTAAATTAGGCAACGAACAACAAAATAACAGATCCAAATAAATTATATTTACATTAAACTGAAAGACAAATTAAACAAAAAAAGAAAACCCAAAAGCAGCGACAGACGTTTAATGAATTCCGGAATGTATCCACAAATCTATAAAATTTTCCATAATTTTCACGCTTCGCCGACATCGCGGGTATCAAATGTATTTATGCGACAGTAAACGTTTCATCAGTTGTACCGCAAAAATGTTTTAAACTGAACACAATCGAATTAACCGTGTCCAGAGCCAATGTTCGTTTACATTTTAATGCTATACGAGTACTCGTACCTGCCAATTTTCTTATTAATAAATGGTACAATTTCATTGTGTTGGAATTTAATTTGTAATGTGGATTTATTAAAATTGGCCTCACGTGGTTTTAATGTTGTTTTTTAGGGTTCCGTACTGAAAGGATAAACAGTACGTAGCGTAAATTACACAGATGATGTAGTCTTATTGCTACTAGAAGAAGAAAAGAGAATAAAGAACATATTTAAGGGCACCCATATTACAAACGTGATTTTTCGCCGTTTTTATAATTAATACGTACAGAACCCCTTTGTGGGTGTTCCCAACTCGCACTTGGCCGGTTTATTATTATAACGTAATTGATTAAAAGTAATTAAAGATTATTATAATTTAATTATATTATCTATCCGTTTAAATAAGACAAAATGCCGCATTGTGTTCCGCCACATAAAGTGAAATGACTTGAAATTTGGCAGAAAGTGGAGAATGAAGTGTCTTAATATGGGATAAGTAAGGAAAAATATATATTAATAAATAATTGTACTATATTATTATTTATTTCATTAAATGAGAAATTGATTTTATAATAGCACCGCAGGTATACTTGGGATAGCGTCTTACGCAAATTCTATAATCTCGTTAACGCGTCACCCGCCTAGTCGTTTATTAAAGTTTACTCGGTGGATAACTATGGCTTCCGTTATTTGAAAATTTATTAATAATTCATTCATTTCATATTTATATTACGGTTCATTTCTTATATATAAATTATTATAAGGAAATAAAATAATCTTTATTAATCTGATATATTTGTCGTGTTATTAAACTAGTTCGCTCGTTTAAATTTACTCATAAATGTTTGTATTGTAGTGTAAATGATACAAAATTTTTATATAAATTCTATGTATTTTGATATATAAGCTATATTTCTGTAACTTATATTACTTTATTAATTTTACGGTTAAATCTTTTTATTTTCATTTGCTGCATACTAAGTGAATTCCATGAAATTTTATTATACTAAAGTCGTATACCATTTTAATGATGACTGCAAAGTAATTTGTAAATGAATATGAGTCAACTAGTTTAAGCGTTATCTTCAGTAGGATCGGCCATTGGCCGAGGAATTAAGTAACACATAACAGTACGGCCCTAGTGCTAGCACTTGATTAAATATTTGGCAACATCCCAAAACCATATGCTGGTGGTATTTTAATAAAGATATCGTGTTTCGTCTACTAGTACCCACTTTAACGTCTGGTAATGTATTCAAAAGGGTTTACATATGTTTATTTTAACTTGAAAATAAAACATTAACGCCAGTTGTGCCAGCACAAAGTGTGACTAAAAAGACCGACTGGTTGCGGGTTCGATCCCCACTCGATGAGATGAAATATTGATTTAAATTTATATTTCCATTTCTCCGCTCTGGTGTCAAGGCAAAGTGCGGCGTTGAGTTCTGTCACTCAACACACAATGCCTCCAGAATTCGGCAGAAAGTCCGGAATAGAGTGGCTTAATACTAAGGAACAATACAGAGGGAACTCTGTCTACCCTTCTGTGTGCGAGATACAGCGTGAAGCTGATTTTTTATTAAGACTTTCAATATATGAAGTAGACTTAACTTTCTCAATTATATGAAATAAACTATTAATTACATATGAGGTAAAATTAATTGATGAACGATTAAACTCAAGAAATAAGTCTACTTTGTTACGTTTTCTCATAAAATGTGACAGTAAAATGTGCGAATGTCACGTATATAATCTTTGTTGTAAAGATACAATTTCTAAGCCCCAAATTCAAATTAAAATAATTTGAATTTGAATTGTATACTACGATTATATAGTATGCTTTCAATTACTCACCTTCACAATGTAATTGAATTAGATAATCTAACATAGTCTAGTTGTGTGGAGATTATTTACTTTTGCCTGAAACTTTGCTTGCGCGAACTATAAATGTAAAACTCTGTTTCCTCCTTTCTTTTGGAATTTTAGGAGATCTTCTTTTTTGAGATTGTGGGGAGTCCTTCGCTAGAGGTGTTCTCTCTATCTAGACTCATCAAGGTCTCAACATGCCAAGTTTCAGCGTTCTACGCCGCGTAATTTCAGCTGTGTGTTGTCAGTCACTCAGTAATAGAACAGTTTTATAGTAGTGTAAATAAAGTAAATAAATAATTCTTCTATCGTCCATGCTGTACATTTTAGACATTTAACGATATAAAATATTTCATATTGACGACACTCCACCCAATATGAACGAGGAAGTTACGTATGCGGTCGCATATCAATGTCATTTTTCCACATTGCTCCTTTGAGTAAATGTTGTATGGTAAAGCTACTCCAAAGCTACATATATGTCCTCCACAGACCGCATCAGCCTGTGAAAATAAAATGGAATGTTTTATATCTATAAAAATATTATAAAGATGAAGGAAGAGTTGTCTGCTTGAGCGCGCTAATCTCAAGAACTACTGGTGTAAATGGAAATATTATTTATTGTGTTTAAATTAACTGAGTGAGTTACCGCTAGCATTTTAGTCATGTGTCACAGAAAAATATTTGACACACACACACACACACAGGTGTCTGGTGTGGTAAGAAGTGAAACTAAAATAAGTAATTTGGAAAAGTATCTATATTTAAAATAAAATAATAAAAAAATCCAAGGTATTCAATTAAAACTAGAACATTACATACATTTGTTTAAATGGAAGGCTATATAGAAAATGAAATAATATAAAAATCTATGGCTTTTCATTAAAACTAAACTTTACAACTGCAGTTCAACTGCAATACAAATATGCTAAAGTAATTTCTATAAAGTCTACAATGGAACAGGTAAAGCCGCAGAAAAGGCATAGTATGTAACAAGTTAACCGCGCATCGCTATTAGCGAACATAATGTTCGAATGGAAATTAATTATAGTGTGCATTAAGGGCAGTAAGTGCTAATACCAGATTTACAGGCTTAGTCGGGTTCCAGCGATACAATTTTCCGCTTCGATTGCTATAGAATACATTTGTAGCACCTCTAATTTCAAACTCAGGATCAATTAGTGAGTTTGAAGTTAATAATTTGAATTATTATAATTGTATTGAAATGAAATTTAAAAAAATGATTATCTATTGAATATAATTTGATTCTATGTTTATAATGCTCAAATTATGAAACGGTTTTTAAGGTACCGTATACAAAGTGTAAAATGGGCCCCGATTACTAAGGCTCCGGTATATCTTTGGCCGTCTGTCACTTGGCTATATTTCAGGAACCGTGATAGTTAGTTTCTGCTGGTACGGAACACTTTGTTCGCGAGTCCGACTCGCATTTGGACATTTATATAAAATTTAGTTTTTATTATTTACTTAAACATTTTATATCTTTATTCACATCAAATTTAATACATTTGAAAATTTAAATATTATAGCAGTAGGTACCAGCATCCGGCCAGTGGCGTCGCACGCTTGAACTACTTGACTATTTATTTAACTAAATGGCGCCTGGGCTTAAACATACATATATATTTAGAGTACTTATTAAAAAAACCCTCATATTATATGATTTTTTTTTAAATCAGCTTCATGCTGTATCCAGCACACAGCAGAGTAGGCAGAGAGAACTTAGTGTTAAGACACTCCGTTGCCCACATTCCGCATGCACCACATCGGGCAATAAGTAGTCCCTACCTTACAGCCATGTGAGGCTCAAACGTCATGGCGTTCAGCCAAGTGTGATGCGCTGAATCGATGTGTGATACTTACCGGCGTTATCTCCTGACGTTTAATCTGATACAGGTATTTATCGAATATGAACTATAACTATTTAAATTTTTAACCATTTTTTTCGCTATAAAAGCTAACACAACATATGTCTTTTTCCCAATGCAAAATCTATCTTTGTACTAAATTTAATTAAAATATAGTCATTAGTAATTATAAAGCTAAAGTATAAACTTAAGCATTAATAATTTTAGAAGGGTTTTCTATACTGTTCTAAAAGAGCTGGTGGAATTACCTTATACAGAATGCTCCAATATAGACTTTATAACGAAAGAAACGATAAACAAAATACAGTTGCTCTTGACTAGATCAAATTTATAAAGTACGTGACAGAAAGACGAAGCGTCTCATTGCTAAGCTTCACAACACTGCTCGATTTAACTTATAAACTCTACTCGACAATATTGGCTACGAATAAGAATTTCTTTGCCTAAATATTTGTCTTCTGTGAAAGCTAACGTTAGTCATTTGGGTAACGTAGGAATTTAATTTTTCAGACTTTCCAGTTCGGTCTGAAAAGTTATACCCATTAGTTTCGATCGTATTAGTTTTTTAAATAATGTATGTGGAAAATATTAAATGTTGTTTTTTCCGACTGCTAAGGAAGGGGTTATTTGTTGTTATTTTGTAATATAATTAGTACATTTATTCTTGTGCTAATTTTGGCAATGTGATTATTTTTAGAGTGTACATACGCTAACTTGCATTGGGAATAAAAAAATCGATTTTAACTTTATAATTTTTAAATTGAATCAAAATTTACATAACGATTATATGTTCAAGTCCTGCGATATCGTGTTTGATTTTAATATATGTTCGTATAATTATTTGCATACTAATAATAATAAATGTTTAAATAGTGCAAATAAAGTGCTAAAGTGATGTAACCCTAGATTGTATCTTTATACTACAAATAGAGGTAAATGAAAAGATATTTAATTCATATTTTAATTTCCAGTTATTGTTTGCAATTAATTAAACATAGCAAAATATCAGAAATATACATTAACGAAAAGTCAAATACACACGCCCATAGAAAAATATCATAAATTAAATAAAATAAAGGCGGTTAAAATTTCACGAAACGTCCAAAGTTTCGATACTGGGACTTGTTAGCAATTAATTTCCAGCACAAATTATTTTCAAACCAATTCAAAACATAAAACCGGATCGAAAGAGTCATTTGATCGCCGAAAATTTGAAATGTTAAAATTTCGTTATTAAAACTTAATTAACGAGAACATTACTTCAGCAAACATGGCGAAGTGAATAAATAAATTTTATCGAAATTCATTATTATTTATTCCTTCATTGAGAATCAGACCGGAGTAATATAAATGTATATATAAAATATATGTACGAATAATATATATAATTGTTTGTGCTAAATTAGCATAAGTCCTCGTTACTGCGCTTTACATTTGCTGTAGCACTTTATTACGCAAATTTGTCAATTTAAACAAAACACTATAACAAAACTTTTGGTAGACTCAAATGGCCATTGTTGTGCTCTTATTGGGGAAATTGCATATATAATATAGTGTATGGATTTACTATTTACAGATTTAGGAAGCATATATCTACATTCTTAGTGTAAAGTCGTTATAGCACAGTGTGAAAGCGCCTGATTAAAAAAGCTATGGATGCAAGTTCGATCCATCATTGATATTCAACCATCATTCCCCACTCGAGGAAATGAAATATTAAATATTTTTATTTTTTTGTGCCCTCTGGTAACAAGGTAAAGCGCAGCGTTAAGCTCCACCCCTCAACAATGCTTCTAGAATTCGGCGGAAAGTCAGGAACGAAGTGTCTTGACACTACGCTCTCTCTGCTTATCTCGGTACATTCCTGCATAATTAACTCTCAATTGCACTAAAAAAATACTTTAAAATATATAAATTCAGTCAGTCTGTATGTGAATATTTTTAATGTCTGTCCAAGTATTATACAATAATTAACCAACCTTCATATTAAATTACGGCAGCGGTGTATAAAAGCTGCCTTTATGCAAATCGGACAAATATTATGCTTGATTTATTACTGTTGCAAGCAGATGTTTTTACACGACGCAGAGTATTACTTATGTATATTTGTTTTTAAATACGAGTATGTATTTATTATTGAAGGATTAATATGGCAATAATCAAAGGACATCTTAAAATTTTACGGGAAGACTTAATACAAGGGTGATTAAGAAATAAAAAAATGATTAGTATTAATTGTGTGATCAAACATGGGGCAAGGGCACAAGCGTGTGACTATGAACGCTACAGGTTGTAAGTTTGATATTTAATATTTTTATTTCTTTGCTCTGTTATCGAGGCAAAGCGCGGCGTTAAGTTCTGCCATTCAACACACAATGTCACCAGAATTCGGTGGAAAATGGGGTGATGTGAGTACACTAGACTTTCTCTGCCTACCCTGCTACATGCGGAATACTCACACTTAAAATTAGGAAAGAGACATTAATATAATTTTGTAACTATTTACACGTCCATTACAGTGAATTATTAAATTTAGTTGTAATAAGCATATGTTTTTAATTAAAAATATATATACATCTTTTTTTTTCTTAACTGTCTTAATCTGTTCACAATCTAGGTTGAACTTTATTCTTCATATACATTTAGAGCTTTCCGCATCCTCTCCCTTCATAAATGCTTTATATAGGGTTTATTAGCTTTAAAAGCGTAATGAAGTGTTTAATTAATTTTGATAATTTACAAAAATTTTCTTTATCAAAATTATCTTTAAATTAACGTAAAAATATATTCGGCATAATTTCAAAAGTAAAGAAACAAGGTTCTATTCTAAAAAAGAAAATAGTAATTCTGGTTAAATGTTTTAAAATTAAGCTAAATTAATCCGAATTTCAGTGTAAAGTCCAATTTCAGTGCTTAATAAAGCTGTGGATGTTTTGATGTGAAATTACATTCAATATAATTTACTGGTAGTCAGAATTATGCGAAATAATTTTGTCTGTTTATTTTATCGTTAGTACGAAATAGCTATATACAAATTATATAGAATGAAATATGATAGTTTAATATTATACCTATATATATACTAATTTTAAAAAGAATTACAAATAAGCCTTTCTTATTCGAAGAGGTAGAGAGGTAGACAGTTTGGCTGCTACTAGGGATAAAACTAAAAAAACTTTAATTTGAAATAATAAAATATAATTGTCTTACTTTTTTAAATTGTTACTTTGTGTAACAATATTGTCAGGTATATTGTTGCCAATAGACCTGATATAATAGTACTAGTAGACCGAGTGGCGCGCCGCGCAGTGATTGTTGACGTTACTATCCCACATAATGAAAATCTCGTGAAGGCCGAAAAAGAAAAACAATCTAAATATTTGGACCTAGCCCATGAGATTACCGCCATGTGGGATGTCAATGCGACTATCATTGTGCCGATAGTGGTTTCGGTTAACGGTTTAATAGCGAAAAGCCTCGACCAACACCTTAAGAGGCTATCGCTTAGCTGTTGGATCAAGAACCGGATACAGAAGGCAGTATTACTTGAGACGGCACGTATTGTGCGGAGGTTCCTCTCTCTGGAGCCCTAGCCACCGATGGCTTGGACCCTTGTCCCGCCCTCGGAGGAGTGGTTTTTTTATATTTTTAAATGTATCTTTTTTATAATAATTTATATTCAAAAATGTAAAATTGATTCACTAATTTAATAAAAGTATATTCTGTTGTCATTATAAAAACCAGTGGATATTAAAGTGTTCTAACACTAGGTTCTTGACAAGGATAATAAAGTGAGAAATTAATACACAAATCTTTACCATATACTTGAAAGATTTGAAGGCTTACAGACAGTTCGAAATTGAGCGAGATACGTCAATAAAATATCCAAACAAACGGGGTCAGCTAAATAAAACCGTTTAATAAACAATAAAAAATTATGCTTGTGTAAATTAAATTTAAATTCCATATAATTATTGAAAATGTATAGAATTTAAATATCTGTTTATAATTTTCCTCACAAATGAACATAATGGAATTGAATTCGCAATTATTAGCTGGGAACCCCCTGATTTAGCTGTCCTACACAAATGTTGTAATCTCGTTAACATCGTCACCGGCCGCTGTTTATTAAACTAACTACAATGGAAAGCGGCTACGTACCTAGCTCCTTTTAAATAAAATTAATTTTCATACAAAGCTAGCTAAGTAGGGACTTTGTAACTATGCTATTGAAACAAAATATAATTAATTATATTAACATTAGATTTACTTATATGTAAATTAATAAGTACACTAGATAACTGAATTAGTTCAGAGGCCAGTCGTGGTGCAGGGGTACAAGACAGTGCCAGTAAATGCAACGTGTTGAGGGTTAGATTCTCACCCGAGGAAATGTAATATTAAATATATTTATGTCTTTGCTCTGGTGTCGAAACAAAGCTCGGTGTCTCCAGAATTCGACGGAAAAAGGGTGTCTTAACATTGGTTTCCAGGTTCCCTCTGCCTACCCTGCTTGAGTAGGATACAGCCTGAAGCGAAAACAGTCATATCCCCATTTAATACGTAGATGATGAGATCTGATAAAAAATCCAATAATAGGTATATACTATCTTTATGACGTGTATAAGTTTTCTGTATATGTGATAAATATAATAAAGAAGAAAATCGGAATCAATGATCGTATAGTCACAATGTACATTTGAAAGTAAATTGACTTTTTATAAAACAGACTACTGAAACGTTAAGAAAGTTAATTTTCTATAAAAGCTTTTGACCAACTTTTATTGCAAGATACATGGTAGCCGTTAGAATACGTTTATTTAACTTTGAATAAGAAATACCTAACTGGAACGGTCGGAAACTTAGCGGTCTTTTTAAACTAATACACGAACTACTAACTATTCGAAAAGTATTGAGAGCATAATGAACTATATTATACTGTAAGAGTAAGAAGTGGAAAGTCCGTTGCTGGTTTCCCAACTCAAATAGGTCAAATATTTGCCGCCCGCATCGTTGGTAAACAAAACTTCACAGAAAACGAGCCTAATAGATATCATTTTATAGTGGACTGACAGAAGTTTCCTTTTTCAGTTTATTTACTGTATTTTAATGTGCTTAAAAACACAAAGAAAGAATCTACTTTTTTTAGGTAATCGATTTTTTTTATTTTTAAGAGTCCTTAATTCAATTGATTAAAAATGGAACCATTATAGGATCACTTTGATGTTAGCCTGTGAGTCTGTCAAGAGCATTTATGTATTTCAAAATCACGCGTAGGTATCACGCTGAAATTAACGTCAAATATTTAGGTCTACGATCCCTTTGACTACAAGCTTATTAAACCAAACTACCGCATATTAATAGATATTTCATAGAAAAATATATTAAATGTTGATATTTGTAGTTCATACCCTACAAAACGAGTGCGTAATCAAAACCTTTAGGGTATTTCCCGTTGACCTACAATTACGAAAATTGGGAAAAAGTGGGAGCTTCCTATACAAATAAAGTATTTCTTGTTCCTGTTTCTATTAGTATTTCTTGTTTCGTTCAATGTATGTGTTGGAAAGAAGAAAGAAAAGAAATCGAATGAAAAAATCAAACTGCAGTTGTTTTAATTCTTGTTATTTTAATAAATTGTTTAAATATCAACCTTCTAATAGGCACCCAATACAGTAACTCTGTTCCACATAAACCGTACAATAAAATATAGGTCAGCGCTGGCGTCAAGAGTGGCGTGAACTGGCCATTTCCGAACACCGTAGCACCGCTACGCCGTAGCACCGTTACACCGTAGCACCACTACACCGTAGCACGTTACAACGTATACGAACGAAATTCCAGCAATTTGGCCGTTACATAATACAGCGGAAACCTCAAATGGCAGTTATTTCGATGCAGCGTTCGCGCCGCCGTAAATAACAATAACAATTAGCTGGTGGATTCAATGCGCCGCAGTTCGGCATCTCATTTGTTCAAACGGTGCCCTCATTACGGAACCTTTGTGCGAGTGTGTTTGTTAACGTGTGTTTGTTAGTCACTTTGTTTCTAATAAACTGTGATTAATTGACGGTGTTATTGGTGGAAGTCAAATGTAGATTAAATATTCAGTTTATTTGGAAATACTTAAATTATTTTATCTCTCTCTTTCTGGCTGTATGCGATGACGTTTTTATATAGATATTAATATAAGTCGTTTGCTTCATACGGCAGTAAATACCGCTATCCGCCATTACGCAATATATTGTATTTTTTTCTCTATTTTTAATCAAAGTGCAGGAGATGGGTGACGACAATAAAATAAGATATATAGTTTTACATTTTAGCCTCATAAAACCGAATTAAAGTAAAATATATCAGTCGACTTTCCAGATAATTTGATTTTACATTTTGATAGCGCACAGAATGCCAAATGTGAATGATGAATAATATTTTATGGATAAAGGCTTGTCGAATTATGGAGATGGCAACACCCATTTATTTTATGACTCATTCTTTGCCGAATGTTGCCAGAAGCGAACAATAAACTTTTTGTGTTAATAAAATATTATTACGACCTGTACATTGCTACTTTTATGTTTGTGAATAAATCCATTACTTATATTACGCCTATACATTTTGTATGTGCAATCAATCCATAAAAAGAAAACATTGATTCAGTATTTTTGATTCAAATTTCCCAATAATAACAAGTAAAGGGCAGAGGTCAGTCATAGTGCAGGGGAATAAACGTGCTACTGCAAGCGCGTCAAGTTGTGGGTTCAAATCAAATGAAATATATAATATTTTTATTTTCTCATTCTGGTAAAATGGCAAAGCGCGGCGTTGAGTTCCGCCACCCAACACGCAATGCCTCCAAAATTCGGGAGAAAGTGGGGAACGGAAGTGTTTAAATTAGGACAGAGTGTCTTAACATTAGGTTCTCAGGTTCCCTCTGCCTTCCTTATAAACGATACAGCGTAAAGCTAAAAAAACCTTATAAACTGGTTGTAATATATTTTTAACAAATAATATTCCTAAAATACTTAAACTTTGAAACAAATCTTCACCAAAAAAACCTCAACGAGATAAAGATCATCGCGTGAAACGTTCATCAATCGAGCTACAAAGGGAGGGCACTGATGAAAGAACAACTTCAAAGTTATGACAAGGCGGCATAAAACTTGAAAGCATTTATAAAGTCATATGTATTAATGTATCATGAATGCCGAAGCAGTCATAAAATGAAAGTCGTTATCACGCCGTTTACGAGTACCAGACGTCCCGTCGTATCACGCTTGAGTTTATCGTTCACTTTAGGCTGTTAATGGACTAGCGTTATTGAAATGTTAAATTTTTTTAGGGTAATGCTGTTTTCCGAATGTAGCAGGGTAGGCAGAGGAAACCAGTGTTTTCAATTAGAATTTTCAATAAGAAACATTAAGAAATTATTAAGATATTTTTTTTAACAGCCATATAATATGACGTGTTGTAGAAATGAAAAATAAACATGAAATTTAAAATTTAATTTTTTGTATTGCCATGTGCCATGTAATATAGCTAAAAGAAATAAATCATTCCGTTACATTTTCATGTTATGTAATGAAAAAGAAAATAAGTCCTTCTAACCTGCTTAAAAAATATTTTTATTTTGTAAACAACCATTAATACAAAAAAATAATTTTGTTTTCAATAATTTTAATTAGTATAGGTTGCATTACGATCGTGTGACAGCGGCCTAATATTCCATTTAACAGTAAACTTTCACTGGGTTATTTATAACGGCTATCATCACTATGTCTTTACTAATGTGCTGTAAAATTTCAGCTTTTTCACGCAAGAACTTTTAACTGGTTGTATATTGAAAGTGTGCCATCAAGATTCTTTCTATCGTTATGTATCTATCATATTTTTTCTTTATAATTTAAAAAAGTAATACTGTGTCTGACTGAACATTGAAAATATAAGGTAACGTATATAATTATATAACGAATAAAATATGTAGGGAAATATAACAATAGAATACATATACATGATTTTTTTTTTTTTTCTCATTGATTGCATTTTTGTATCTGAATATACTTGATTAATTACTAGACAGTCATCATGTTTACAATGAAACATATAAACGGGCTATGTTAGATTGTTTTTACACTAAACAAAAATGTTTCATGATATAGAGTCACTCTTTTAGGAAAACTAGTTTGACGACACTCTGCCCCTCGCTTTCAACCCAAATTTGGGACTTCGTGTGTTCAATGGTGGTACTCAACACTGCACTTTATCTAACTAGAGCGAAGAAATAAAAACAAATTGTTACTCTTAGTAGGGATCCAATTCAACGTAGGACTACAGTCAAACCATAAGGACATTGATAAATTATATTTAATTTTTTCAAATAATTTACAATATTAATATACAAGGAAATGAAAAATATGTTAAGTTGTTAAAAACCACATTAAGAACTTCACATCTACAAAGAAAAATATTATTTGGCAAAAAGGAATAAGCGAGGTAGAATTTTATTAATAAAGTTAAATAGCAATTTGGTGGCTGTAAGGCAAATAGCATTTGTTTTGCAGCGGTCCGTAGAAAAAGAAAACTTAGTGGCAAAATGAGTTTCTCCTACCTCGTTGGGAACTATATTTTGCAATATTTTTACATTTTAACTTTTTAATTTTAATATTATCTTATATATTTTGTAAATATTTAAAATGTAATATTTTTTTTATTTACAGGTTTATACCATTGTAAACGTCTGTCGATGACCATGACAATTTGTTGTAAGCGCAGTCTGAGGGTTCATACTCAGGGAAATGTTGTATGCTTTTCGGGTAAGACAAACGGTATTGAGTTCCGCTACTCAACACATAGTGTCTTGAATTCGAGAGGAAAATTGAAAACTAAGTGTTTTATTTTCTGGCCTGACCTGATATGCGCGATAAAGCTTTATGTCCAAAAAAATATTGGATATTATTGATTATTTTGATTCAAGCTAATGCTACAACAACCTTACTACAATATCAAATTACTAAGTATACTAAGTATAGTAACTAAAATTATAAAATCTTTCTTTAATTTTTTTTATAAAATCTAAGTAGTTAAGTTACGTTAAGTAAATTTATTTTATACTTTTCAGTTTATTGTTTGAATTCGGTTTGTTTTTTGTTAAAAAAATATATATTTTACGATTTTCTAGAAATTTACTACAAATTAAAATAATTAATTCCCCCGAGCGGGAATCGAATCGACAACCGGTTTACAGTCATACAATGCGTCACAATATACACTATAGATACACACAACAATAAGTTATAGATAAAAAAATCTATTCCATTAAGTCGTAAAGTTTTGACTACTACAATATTTTTTATCGCGTTTTTAATATGTACAGATTAAAACGTAGGTGCTTATTTGTGAACTATAAAACTGGCTGCCATAAAAATATAAATTACACTCTTATATTAATTAATAAACTATAAAAATAATAATGAGTCATTACCATGAATAATATATTCATTAGTTTAAAAGTAGCTTTTACTTTATATTTCATTGTACCGAGTAGGAATCGAACCCAGGACCTCAGGCCTTAAAGTATTGCTTAAAGATAACAAAGTCATACAACCATTCATACATATTGTTAACATAAAGTTTTTAACAATATTCATATCTGATTTTAGTTAGTTAGGTGATTGATATAAGCAAGTAGGTAATATATAAAAGCACGATTTCTAATCATTTAAATTACCCACTTTTAAACGTTTTCTATATTTTAATTCGTTGATGTTAATTTCTTCACGTTTTTTGTCTTTACAAGTATATGGCATCTATAAATTTCTTCGTATTCCTTCATTTTCTTTTAAAAGAGTATAATCTCTTAATAATGAGTATAAAGGAATGATGTCATATTTCAAATACTTTTCTATTATATAGCTTATTTATTATGCAAATGTCTTGAAAATCTGCTCGTGTGTATTGCATACCCTGGGTCCATTCCTCTACCAAATATAAAACTAAAAATAGTTTCATTCAAATCAGCATAGTTTTATTAATATATCCTATAAATATCACACAGGTAAGGTAACGAGCGGACAAATTGATAGGGGGCCTCGATTTGTGGCCAATATCTTATGGCGAATGGACCCTAATAACTTGTGCCGTAGATTCAACACTTCCAACAGAGAATTTAGTTTGTACGCTTACCTAAGACGACTGCTTAAAGTTTATTGTAGAGATGTTATTAAATATATATACAAATATTAGTACTATTAAAACATATTAGATATATTAAATTATACTATTAATACATATTTCAGAGAAAGAGAGAAAGAGAGAACCACTTTCCGCCTAAATTGGAATTACTGTGCGTTGACTGGGTTACCTCAACGCCTTAATTTTATTAACTAGACCGGAGAAATGAAGCGCACCTTTCATTATTAAGACATTTCTGTTTTCCACTTCAGAATTGTTGAGGCATTGCATGTTGTGTGGCGGAACTTAGCACCACGCTTTGTCTCGATAATATGAACAAAATTAATGATGTGTTATTTTGTAATTATATTTGTATCTCTTATATGGTGCATACTAACATATTATAAAGAATCAATTCTACAATAATTGTACCTAATAAAAGAACGGATCATTAGTAGGAGTATATACTCGTAGATCGATAGTAAATGTTTTATAGAACTGACATTATATTTTAACATTATTTAGCCTTCAGTCTCTATAGAGTGGAAAGCGGAGAACGGAGTGACTTACACTAAATTTCTTATATCACTACACAAAATTTAATTGCAATAAACATTTGTATATTAAAATGACTACAAATATCCACGGACAGCTACTCAGGTGACTCAAGCCGTATAAACTCGCGTTATTTGAGGCCCATAATACTAAAGCGTGAGCTCAAAGCTTACCGTTTCGTAGGTAATCCTAGGGAACGACAAAACGGGCATTAGGTGTTTAGCTACGTTTACGTCGCGCAAAGACATTACTATAAGAAATTATTAAAACGACCCCAAGGTTTTTATTGCACAACTGTATACAGCTTTTGCAATTCTATTTAGAAGTGGGATTATGTGTTGTTGCATGTTGTACTTAAGTGGAAGTAATGCTACTTTACTATTGAGTGCGACTACTGAAAGAGTATGGCTTGAGTTTTCGCTTGAGATACGGTTTCTACAAGATTTATTCTATTTTGTAGTTGTGTTCTACCTTCTTCTAAAATGACAAAGAAAATAATATATAGATTTTTTTTTCAGCTTCACGCTGTATCTCGTTTGTATCAGGGCAGGCAGAGGGGGGCCCAGTGTTAAGACACTTCGCTTTACGTTCTCCACCGAATTCTGAAAACATTGCGGATTAAGAGGTGGAACCCCTGCACGGCTGGCCTCAGGAATAAATAAATATATTATAATTTACACAAGCTATCTTAACATCATTTATCTTTTTTCAATTTAAATACATATAGGTATATACTCGTATATTTTGCATTACATATAATATCCATAATTTTCATATACTACACATAAAATAAAACACATAATAGACATGAAAATATATATTTATGAACATTTTTATGAATAAGATTACTATCAATTAGCCCGTTACCACCAATTCAACCCAAATAAATAGTAAAACAATTAAAGAATAAAAAAAACCACCCTTCCATAGTTCCACAGTGCTATCGTCAATTCAGATCGCTGTCACATTTCTAACTTCAACATAATTACACACAGTCGATATGAGCCGGTAATCGAGCTTCATTTGCCAGATAATTTGATAGAAATTTACTAACATGATTTAGTATTAGTTCCATAATTGCGCTGGCCGTAGCTAGCTCGCATTAGAAACTGGCAAAGCCGATGTTTCATTATAGCGTGGCACTAGTTCGAATTAACACTAACATGGCCATTTGCATGTGTTATCAAAGCATAAATAATAGTTTACCTCCCTGAAGGGGCATATTGTTTTAACTTTGTCGTTCGGGTGGAATGGGGTTTGGAATTGGTATCGTCGATAGTGGGGTTTGAGTTTGTTATTATAGTTATTATGTCATTTTTTTTAAGTTCATACTATATTGCATATATAGCAGGGTATGCAGAGGGTGGTGCTACTATGATATTTATAACCGTTTTTTTTTCTCATGATCTTATTATATTTATAATCCATAGTCGATGTCTTTTGCATAAAATTACTCTGTGTACAGGAAAAATCTACATAAAATATTTATTTAGTCTATCGTATTATTTATTGTCTTAAGAATTGACTGTTGTAATTATTTTGGACATTTTAGCTAAATATTAATGGAGTTAAATGCATTTCTAGTACAAAAGCAATATCCATTAATTGACAATTATATTGACTACTAGCGGTCCGCTCGCAGTTTCACCCGCGTAAACTATGTTATTATTAATTTCTGTCTCCATGACTACGTCCTAGTGACGTCTATGCAAAATTTGAGACTCCTAGCATTTGTAGTAACGAAGTTTCATACAAACTTTCGACCCCAAAAGCAACCCCTTAGAAATCGAATATTGCAAATTCCCGTCTTAGCGAGCACCTATGTCCTATAAGTAACCCCTATGCAAAATTTGAGATTCCTAGCACTTGTAGTTTCTGAGATTTCGTGATGAGTGAGTGACCTTTCGATTTTATATATATAGATAATTGACTTGAATTATATAAAGGGAACAAAATAATGAACGTCACTCAAAAATTACCAAAACACTTTACAAAAGAAAAACTATACTTTATTAGGTTTGAGTTATTCAGAACATGTTATTTTATGAAACTTATCTAATATTTTGAAATTTGATCTATCTTCCCAGTTTAAATAATAGTTGAAATAATAGAAAAACGTTTTAATAATATAAATATCCACGCTGCTCTAAATTTTTGATAAAAAAACATCGAATAAAAAAAGTAATCATACAACCAGAACCAACGCACACCGACCAGAACAACGTGCTCCAGGTCAAACAAACAGTAATTGTGCCTTATCTATTCCACACCAATCGCTCCGATCTAAACAGCATTCATTAAGTAGAAATCCTCGTAATACGGAAATCACTAACTATAAAGACAATGATCCTAAACAGATTCCAAATAAATCCCTCGTCGACCGCACTGGGACCCAAAAGGGTGCTTTACAAGCGTGATAAAAGGATAGTTTAATTAATGACTGAGGTAAGTGTCTGTAATTCAAAGGGACAATCGTTCATTGGTTAGTATTTAGATCGAGCGGAAGAATTGGGTGTACCAATTAGAGAGACGGCGTTAGAATAATAATTTTTCAGCAGTTCTTCGTTTTCGTATTAAATGATTACTATTAATATTTGAGGTTGTTGTGGCGTGACAGGAGGATACGCGTGTAACTGTCACGTGACGATCGTGGGTTTGATTTCTACGCGGAGGATATTTATTATTTTTTTCATTTCTTCGCTGTGGTAGCAAGGCAAAATGCGTGGCGTTGAATTCCGTACCTGCCTGCCTACCCTGCTACTTGTGGGATATAGCGTGAAGCTAAAAGTAAAGAAGAATATATATTTTTAAGTTTAATTTAAGATTTACAATAATTTCAAAAATTAAATATACTTATTACAAATTATATAGTCTTCCTCTTACATAAAATACATTATTGCCGACCACCTCTAGAGACGTGAAAATAATACGTACCGGAGGCTTACGTGATTAACGCCGCGGCGCACCATAAATATTGCTGCTTAAAATGTACCGCGATGCATTCTACCAGCTTTAATTTAATTTCGTTCCTTGCGGTTCCCATCTTTTCAATAATTTTTCATTGTTTTATGGCGATTTGTATCGTATGTCGGCGTATTTCATACAAAGTACTCGATGTCAAGATAAATAGTCTTGATAGACGAACAGACGGAGGCCAAAGAGATCTTAATTCCGTTTCGATTCCGTTTTTATCTTTTGAGGTACAAACACCTGAGGTACCTAATAATTTATACATACATATAAAATATTTAAAATATTATCGTACAATAAACGCTAAAAATTCTATCCATAAGCGTATACATCAACAATATTTTCCAATTATCTCTAAATCCATCTTGAAATTTGCATGAAACAAAAAAGCTGTTTGTTACGAAGCGATATTTACGTTGCAGCATTAATCGTTGTAAGCCTCGAGCACGTATTATTTTCACGTCTCTAGGGACGGCGACAATGTACTTTACATGGTGTCAGTGCTCAATATCAGCTTAGGTGGGGCTTTGTTAACGTGAAACTAATTATTATTATATTTGACGGTTTTTTTTGTATAGATTTGTGTATTTTTAATTTTATTTTTATGTTAGTTACAATCTATTAGAATATCAAATTATATATTATTTGAAAGGCCAATAAAATACGCGGCGTTGTGTTTCTCTAGTTGAAATGTAACAGCGGCAAGCGGCGAAAGAGTGTCCTAACACTAGCTAGAAGAAGACTTCTTTACTTACCATACGAACGAATGAAAATATATATATATATATATATATATTATTTATTTAGATACTTATACAATAATGTGAATTACTTAAATACCCTAAATACAACCTGCTTTCACAAGGAAATAGTAAAGAAGGACAATTCCTTCAAAATATTTGTACTAACGCTACAATTTATAGCGACACGACAGTTTGAAATGTTTTGGAAATCTGAAACTAGTAGAGTAGTAATAAGCGAGAATTCCGTTTCATTTAGTCGAATGCCGTTTACAAGCAAATATTTCAAACAAAGCGTTTCTACCATACCATACTTCCACTACACTGAATTAACTTACACGGTCACAACCAAGCCGATGGAACAACGCTATACTGCCGAAGACATTTTTGAACAAGCTTCAATAACAACATTTAATTGAGCTTTGTGTATGTTTGGATTGCGTGCTTAGTGGCGGAACTCAACGCCACGTGTTGCCTAGATACCAGAGAAGATTTCCTGGAGAGGGGATCGAATCTACAACCAGTCGCGTTTACAATCAAACACACATCGACTGGCATCATGTTGAAGTAGAATAATATTATTTGTTCTATTAAAATTTGATATAATAATAGCGTTTTATTAAATACTTTATAAGATATATGCAGATAGTAATTATGCTTTTACAAAATTATAGGTCCATTGAAATTATAACTATTTTTAGATCTTTTTCCAAACATTCCTGATAAACATCATCAAAGGATGTAAATTCTCGCAATACAATCTCAATACATACAAACACATACAACTCGGTCGGTGCTCGGGTCCTAACACCCGGAAAACTGAGTAGCAAACACAAGGGGCCGAAGTATCCCACTCTCTAATCCAGAAAGGTCGGAGATTCAATAGCCACTTAAGAATGGCCGCGATTGTCCCTGCACTGATAACAGAGGGACACGGCGGCGTGTTCACACTGGGGGACCTGAAATGAAAATAATCAAATAAATACATTTTAGATAGTAATTTTATTAGGTTTAGTTTTAGTACTTAGGTAAGTACTAAACGTACGTAACATACATGGCTTAAGGCCATGGTGGTGCAGGGAGACCAGCGTGTTACTTAAGCGCGATGGTTGTGAGTTCAATGTCCACTTGGGGGAATGAAATACTTTTTAGTTCTCTTTTCGCTCTTCGGTAACAAGACAAAGCACGACGTTGAGTTCCACGAATCGAGGTCGGGAAAATGAAAATGAGAGAGTATCTAGACATTAAGTTCTTTCTGTCTACCCTGCTGTGTGCGGGACTCAAAAACAAAACAAAAAAATACTTAAAGAACAGATCCTTTTTTATAAAGTTCGCCACTCAAGACTCATTTATTAAATGTGTAGACAGGCTACCCGGATAACCTTCTACTATTCTTCTACTTCTAATAGTCTACTATTCTATAACTTATATTTTGTTTGTAAGAGATGAGTAAAGATAATAATATTTTCTGTATTATTACTTCTTATGTAATTTAAAATTATTTAGTGTATTAGTTAGTCCGACATTCATTTTATTTGCTCTGAGAACGTTTAGTTCCTCCACCCAATGAACCAACACAGTCTCATAAATTGTGCGGAAAGCGGGGAAAGGACCTTAGGTTAAGACACACATAAGGTTCCCTCTGGCTACCCTGTTAAACATAAAAATGTTAACCTATTTAAAGTAAAATTAGTATTACAATACAGCATACTTCCACATTCTATCAAAGACTTAGAAAATTAATCTCCACATAATACATGTCGGTATCACAGTGTGCACACTTCTATTTGACACTACAGTAATTTTTCTTTCCGTGAAGCAGCTAAGTCGGATCATCTCAGCGTCCATCCTCAGTGCAGTTTCATACGATAGCGGCAGTCCAATTTACAAAATGACGTTTTATCGTTTAAAATAATAATAAATTACGCACATAAGAGTTGGGAAGGTGGAACTCGGAAGTTAATAGCGTATAAGCAGATTATATGAAGCTTAAAATGTATTGTGAACCTTAGTTATATTTATAAGGAGAACTTACTATAAAAAAATATTTTTTGAAATGTATATTATTATAATAGTGAAGTTGTTGGTGGTTACGTAGTGTCCGTAATCGTCTGAAGGAATTTGAATATATTTTATTTATATGATAAATACATGAAACAGTTTACGATTCACGAGCGGCCCGCTCGCGGCTTCGCCCGCTTGAATTATACATATTATATATTATTTATTTATTATTATTTAAGTTAAATATTATTATTTAGGATAAACGGTAATATATTCAATAATTTGTAATATACATTTTTATTTGGGATTTTATTTGGTTACTTCTTATTTACAAGTGTATGCGCGCTGTTCTTGCGTAAATCTCGATCCCGCAGAATTCCGGAATAAAAAGAAGCCCATATATTCCACCACAACCTTTTCTATCTTACAGTGAAAGTCTCATTAAAATGGCTTTGCGGTTCCGGAGATTAGTTCGGACAAACAGAAAGACTTATAGACAAAAAATAAAAATCGTTTGTTTGTATCGTTTACATAATAATTCTGAAATCACAAACAGACACTTCAGTTTTATTTATATGCATAGATGAACAATTATTTACAAAATTAGTTTTTTTATTCGTCACAATTCTCCAGCTAAAGGCACCAACAGATGCTAGGACTCTATAAATGTTTTTATTGGTATCTATCTTTATTGTGTACGTAAGTATTTCAAGTGGACGTTTTTCCTCATGCACAAAAGCGTCAACTGAACTATCCCTGAATTCATTCATCGATCGTATTTTCTTATAAAACGGTCCGATTTATGCAACGTCGCTTTTTTAAACCAATGAGACGAATAAACGCTCACTCGATGCGCTTTCAGGCTATTCAGGAGGAAACGTTTTTATTTTCTTGTTTTATTTTTTGTTATCATTACTTTGTTGAAAGGATATTTAATGAAAATTATATTTCAGTAAAAATTACGGTCATGTTTTACAAATTACATAATTTAACCCTTTGTTAGTATACTAGAGTATACTTCAAACATTTTGAAAGATTTAGGTTTTTCTTTTTTCCTGCTTTAAGTTTGAAACTTTTTAAAAACTCATGTTAATGTCCATTGTTCATTAGATGAACATATGGACTTTTACATAGGCATATGCAGATAAAGACAAATGAATAAATAAATAAAATATTTTCCACTGCGTGAAACCACAGCATATAAACTAGTATAGAAAATAACAACACAAACAAGCGACAGATACAAACAATATTAATAAAACTTATATCATCATGACCTTAACACGAAACAATTTAATAACAACGTCGTAAATAAAAGGCGAAAGGTGAGATAAAATTAATAACACGGCTTAACTAGAGCCCAACTTAGAAACGAGTTACAGTTCCTTTTATCTTTTATTAGACGCCGCACATGGCCGCCCGCCCATATTGGTGAAACTTTCGATATTAAGAGCTGCGTAAACGTGCGGGTGAAACGCGCGTTTTTTTTGTAATGATACAGTACGATCGACGAGGCCGCCCTGAAGTTGGCTGTAGACGGCTACGCTAAGTTAGTCTTAGGAAGTTTCTTACGACCGTACTACTACAATACGGTGTTGATATACGGGACTATGGCTTAGTATTTGCCAGTCATTTGACTAGTCTTTTATATTTTAGCTTTAGCTGCTAGAAATATGTGGTTATGAGGGAAATACTTGTATAATACATTGATACAGATTATAGATCTCTCATTCTCTTGTCAGAAAAGTTGAGAACGACGCGACTTAACATTTAACTTGACTCTCATTTCAAATTTATATCTTTTTGATAGATAATAATACTAACATAACGCGAGAGAAATTACTAGTCAAACCTACCGTGAAACGCACGTTTAATACGCACGTTTGTACTATCCACTAGGACCTCACATATGTCTGTGCGGTCGGTACTCGGCAGTAGAACTTGCACTTCATTAATAATTCGGCTCCACAGTCCGCCCTGGATCACGAACGGGGGTCAACGTTTAATATATACAGCGTATTCTAAGCCCACGAATACTACATGGATTGAATTTCTGCAAGCTGATTTACATCATATACTACTTTGAAATATATCTTTGTAATTTAGTTCTGCAATCTGATTTATGTTAATCAGGTATATGACGTCATATAGCACCTGAAAATGAAGTTAACACCACATTATAATAGCTTTGTTGGGGTGTAGTTGGGTGAAGAGAATTGTTGCTGACTGTAATTCTACTCTGGGAATGATTATAATATTAAATTTTCGGTTTTGCGTTCTAATTGGATATACTGTTAGTTTATATAGCTAAAGAGACCTGAATATAATGCCACTACATTTGACTATCCTTTAATAGTGTGTACGGAAAAGAAATATTAGACATATACATTTTTCTTTTAATTTCAGTGAAATACTGGATAACTTTGAATGTCAACCAACAAAAAAACTTTGTTACTACTGAAATTCAAATTATTATTTTATTTAAAATTACTCTGAACATTTATTACATTGTATTTTAAGCAATATCACATCAAATTTAATAACAATTAAAGGCCACACATAAAGCACATACCTATTTCATTCAACAATGCTCTATAGAAAGCGGTTATTGAAGTCGATACTTCAAAAAAATATAGCAAAATAAATTTGCCAAACATTATAATAAAAAAGAAACGAGCGTGGCCTACACTGGCTGGAGGCTGGCTGGGTATGGCATCAAAAAACATTTTCATACTAAATATCGGAAAGTGCGGCGGTCTCATAAACTGTCGCGTCGAAAGTTCCCTTCTTTTCGGCGACAGATGTTCAGATATTACGGGAACGATATTTCTTTATAGCGTCATTTAAATAAAGAACCACTCAAGCCCTACAATGGTTATAGATATCGTTTGGAAGTTTATCAAATTTTGGCACTTGAACGACGTTGAGTGTTGTTTCGGTATAAAATGTAAATAAAATGGAAGTCATTCGTTTGGATGCTTATTATTTTATAATCTGGGTATTTAAAATGTGATAGAGGCTTATACTAGTCTATAGGTTTCTATATGATACTTTCTACTAAAATACATATATATATATATATAATGTATATACTTAGACACCGTTCGACCTTCGAGAACACAGAATCTATGGTACTAGAGGTCACGTAAAAAGCACAAAGTTCTACCGAAGGGTTGTATGTAGAGGTTGATGACAGTAGACGCAGGAATGATCGTAGGCGTTTGGCGATCCGTTCTCTTTGATTACCCTACTATGATTAAAGCGAAGCGAAGCAAAAAAAAAAGAATAAAGAAAGCTACTTTCTTATCGTATTTTTTATTTATTGAAATTTGAAGTAAATTTAAATTACAGAAGTACAAATATATGTATAAGGTACAAATATATGTATAAGCTTTATAAAACGTACATATTAATAACATATAAATTATGTTTTATAAAATATATGTAATTTATGCATAATAATTATTAAATGAAAATTGAAGCATTTAATAAAAACGAGCTAATTGTCTGCTTTAAAGGAAATAAATAAATAATGAGGCTAATTATTTTCCTATTAAATACTTGATACAAAATGGGGTATTATGGGAGAAATTAATTAATTTTATGTTTTACTTTAAAGAGAACATAATTTATACGATCGGTATTTTAAAATAGTTTATGAATCGATTTCGTTATTCTAATACCTTTGTGAAATAGCAACTACCTCTATAGTAACCTCGAAATTTGCTCCTTGAACGTGGAGGACATCAGAGGGAATGTAAATCACGCTATGCCCGATTTGGGTCGATGATTGTACTGGAATAAACTAGGTCACTTCAAGCAGTAGTTCGATTTGTTTTTTAATATGTAAAAAATATATATTTTGCTTGTACCTGTCAACAGTTTGAAATTACTTTTAGTATCTGATTTTAAATGAGGTCGTCGCGGGGGCACAGCATTTGACTGTGATTGCGTCAGTTTTCAGTTTGATTTATTTTTATTTCCCCGCGCTTGTAGCAAGACAAAGTGCGGTATTGAGTACCGCTACTTAATGCGTAATGTCTCGAAAAATTGGCCCGGAAAGTACGGAACGGAGGGTGTTTTCTCTGCTTACCCCGCTATATACTGGATACCGAGTGAAGCTAAAAAAAATAATTTTAAATGTTTCAAATGAAAATAATTTACATTTTACATTTAACTATTGAATATACACGTTTGTATATATTTCAATTTTATGGCTGATTTTCACAAGAGAAGTCCCATATTACTATAACATTACAAAGAATATACATAAACTATACTTGTTGTTAAGTGTCGTCCATTAAACCTACTCAATTATTCAAAATAAAATAATGGTAATAGCCGTCGGTCCCTCACTTTACCAGCATAAAATAAAGGCGATTATAATCCACTTAACGAACTTTTGTGTGATTGATTTCGGATGTTAAAGATAATAATTTTAGATAAAAAAATAAATGCCCTTGTTATTATAATATATGAGGCTAATTGTTATCGTTTAATACTCGATCAGACCAGAGGAATAGAACGAAGAAATAAAAATATTAAATAGTTTATTTCCTCGAGTGGGAATCGATCCCCCAATCTATCACGCTTATAGTCGCACAGTAGTTGCACAGATGTGCTCGTGCAACACTGGCAGTTTTTATTTTTCTAGTTTCACGCTTTATCCAACGGTCGTGCTTCTCGAAACCACTCTTGCTTCATAAAAATTTACATTTAGAAATGACACATATCTAATTTATTCCTATTTAAGTTAGTTACAAGGAAAAGAAATGAGAATAAAATTTGCAAAAGAATTTACTTTAGAGCTTTAAAAATGTCTCTCGCCTGGTTTAATTTGAAACATCCGACCCCTTTCACCAAAAACAAAAACCAGTATTAACTGTCTGAGCACCTGGTAAACCAATATGTACTAAATATAAGCGTTGAAGTATTTCTCATGGCACTGAGTCCCGCTATATTCCGCATTCAGCAGGGTAGGCAAAGGGAACCTCGTGTTAAGACACTCCGTTCCCTATTTTCCGGGCAAATATTCTACAGCTCTCCAGCTAGGAAATTGAACTCACTATCTTCTTAATAGTCAGTTTTATCCACTTTACTTGACTAGTGAATAGTAATTGTGATTAACGTAACACTACCAAGAGACCAGCTCCAATTTGCAAGACTAGGTTATGTACGACGCGACGCCAGTAAATAGAATGTGAAATAGCACAATACAATTTAGTTCTTAGTCTAAGTCTTCGAACTAATTACATATAATAATAAATTATAAAGGTACTACTAGTATTTTTCTTTGAGTACAATGATTGTGGGTTCGATTCCCGCTCGGTAAAATTATTATATTTAATTATTTTTAATTTTTATTAAGTCTTGGGTAATGGCTGCTCATAGAATGTCCCGAAAATAAGAACATATTATTACTTTTGATATGTTGCCTTATGTTGCACTTTAATATTTCATGAAGTGTGAAGTAGTGTTGTGTTAAGAGCTTTTAGAAGAGCTTTCTCAGGTAAGCTTTAACAACGTAGAAGTATATGTGCACACTATAATTACAAGCTACATTTAAACTATTCATCACATTTTATGAATTATTTCCCTATTCCCGTAAGACAAAGTGCGGCGCTGAGTTACGTTACTCAAAAAGAACGGAATCTCTTAACGTTAGTTTGTCTCATACAACGCGAAGACGAAAAAAAAAATATGTATTTTATCGATTCTGTAGACTTTTAAACAGTTTTGAATAAAAATTAATTGAAATAAAAATAAATGATCTTATCATTCCTTACATTAGTATTTTTATTTATTGAATAATAAGAAAAATAATAAAGCCTATATATGGACAATTGCACATACTATGTATTATATATAACAACTATGTTTTTTAAATTCATTTATTTATTGCCTGACACTTTAATAATATAAGAAATCTACTTTTTTAAATATATATCATAATGTATGTTTATTTGTAATATTTTCCATAATAATATTCTTCGAGTTTGTGTCACAAATATAATATCTTAATTAAAGCAAAATATATATTTCGTGTATAAAGACCGCCCGTCACATTGAAAGGTTCTATACAGTTAATTAGAAAATGCGAACATGAACGAAATTAATTTATGAGAGGAAATGGTTATTTCGATACATAAAGGTTGTTTCTAAAGACTTAATTAAATAACAGCTTTATAATGACTGTACTTATTAACAAAAATTTGTCGGTCATCAATTATTATTAATTAAAAATTATATCTAAGCATATGATAAAAATTTTAACCTTTCGCTGTCAGTAGATGTAAAATATGTGAGAAAATATATAATTAGAAACATTTATTAATGAAATAGAACCTAAATCAATAATTTTAAAAATATTTGTATAGTTAACTAAAGTTAGGTAAATATAATTTTATAATTTCCGAAATAATAGGTATTTCGCATGTATAGGAAAATTACAATATTGCTCTTGGTTAATCTAAATATTTTTGGTTTATCTTTATTCTATTCTATCTATTCTTGGTTAATCTAACAATTTAGAATCGAACCTATAGCCATTGTGTTAACACTCAGAGTGTCTGAGTCCCTTGTGCCACAACATCAACGGCATGCCGAAAAAAGAGCTACTGCGGAATGCAAAATCAGTATCCTTTATACTTTTACAGTCTGTAAAATTTTTGCTTTGCAGAAAGTTATAAAATAAAACCCACTAGATGAAAACAAAAGGTAACCCGCTTGCATTTTCTTACGTTTTCCGCTACGAAGATATGCGAATTATGAAGGAATGCTATTCACGTTTCCAACACGGAAGTCGTTTCTAATGTCCAAAAAATACTTATTTTTGTATAAAAAAATAACATAATATTTTTTAAAATGTTTAGCAGGAATGAAAAAAGCTCAAAATAAAAACCACTAATAAAACGTACTTATTGTAATATTGTTTCGCGGAAAAAACGTTCCAAATGAGGGACATATTACAAATATTCCCCCGACTGGGATTAAAATCCATAACTATAGTGTTCAATCAATCGTGTGCCAACTGCCACGCGCCGGTTAAACAGGCAATAAATTTTATTAAAATCCTTCATTGATTGATTTATTATATTATAGTTATTCGTAATAAATAAAAAGCGAACATAAGTGGTTTCTTCACAAAAGTTAGGTTAAAATAAAAGTTATTATCCTAAAATCGTTTTAGTTATTAAATACAGGTCGTGGCATAGAGGCACAAGTATACGACTATTTTGGGTTGTAGATTCGATTCTCATTTGGGGGAAAGAAATATTTTCATTTCCCCGCTGGAAATAAGGCAAAGCGCGGCGTTGAATTTTGCCATTGAACACGCAATGTCTCAAGAATTCAGCGGAAAGTGTTTAAATGGCACCGGAGTGCCTTAACAGACCAGGTTTCTAAGATTCTACCTACCCTAAGCAAAAAATATTTATTTTAACACATAAAAAATAAGCATATTTTAGTTACATATCACACACAACGAAACGAACATTTCTAAGCATTCTCATTTAAATATCACACGACTTTCCGATTTCGCATCATCGCAGTGAGGTTATCCAAAGTACCACACTCTTATATGTAGCTTGGGGATTTCTACGCGAAAGGACCCGAGCCCCGAGCCCCGACAGCTAAACGTGTTAGTTCACTTTATTGAATATCGGAAATATGACTGTCCTGCGGGAACCCAAATGTCGGGGGTCGTAGCTGCCTGTCGGCGCTGCTTGCGTTCTCAGCGGGTCCAGGTAATGGCGTGTTAACGCTGACGTGATGTTAAAGTATTTTTCTCAATATTGAACTTTCCTTTTAATATATTTTTTAAATGGAATTTGATTTATGGGTAAAATGTTGGCAGTAAGTTTTTTATCTAATTTCAAATTGAATTCGGTATTCTGTTTGTAAATATTAAGTAACGTAAGATGAGTAAAATTGTAGAAACAAATAAGATATCTATATGTTTATAGCAATCTTCTCCAGAGACTTTGATAGTATATCTTACATGTATGTATTTAAAGTACAAAATTAATATGTCTAGGGAGTTCAAATATCGTCCTAAGTTAGTGATGGGAAAAATATTTGAAAGCACATTTGGTAGTGTTTATCTTCATATTTTAATTCATGTGACATATTATCATTTAAGTATGATAAAAAATATTTTTAGTTTTCAATGAGACGTCCTACTAATATGAATATACTAAATATAAATATCTCCAAAATCAACCCTCCATTACGGGCGTACGGTCTCGCTCGTATGTCCCGGATCGGAGTTCTTTTCGATAACGTGTGAAATATGAGAGCTGTTATTGTTTCGCGAACTTTTCCGTCCCTGAGCTATCGGTCGTGTATTTCATTTTATTTAATAAGTTTATTCTTGTAACGCAATACAACATTGTTTTAAATCAAATATTTTTTTGTAATAATAAAGATTGATTTTTGTATCCTATAGCAGGGTAGACTGATGTACCACGAGTAGTAGTTTCCTTAATCATATTTCTCTTCTAACTTAACTAACTCAACCAAAATATATATATAGTATACAATTTTATATGCATATATTTTATTAATACAGACGTACACAAAGTATTTTTTAGCGAGATACGAGGGTTGCAGTTGTAGGGTTAAGAAAATACGCAATTATATATATAAACATGTTTTAATTAAATTTTACTAGAAAATACAAATTAAATCTATTCTACTTCCTCCTGCCTTCGATGTTAGAAGAACAATCAGCTGTCTTAACCTAAATTAATCTAACTTAACCTACGACTTAATTGTTCCATCTTAGTACAAAAATTATGGGAAAAGAAGAAATTCCTCTCCCATCGGCGCCGTTCACCCGATCTCTCTCTTTGTCAGCATTTTAAGTGCTCGGCCGCCTGTCAGAGGGCGACATTATAACATAGCTTTAAATCTAGAAATTGTGTAAGAAATTTTTCAAATTGTAACAAATATATAAATATATAAAATTTCCAAGTGTCCGTACACACGCATACGTTTCGAACGTGACGTGTAGGTACGAGTACTCTTCGATATCGCGTATAATGTATGAGCGCTGTTATTGTTTGCCAACTCCGCCGTCTCCGAGCTATCGGTCGCGTATTTCATTTTATTTAATAAGTTTATTTGTGAAATGCCAAACTTGTACAAACTTTTATTGCTATATTAATACGTACATACATACATTGTACGTTTGTACGTCTGTAGGTTACATATGCTTTTGTTACGTGAATTATAGGGGTTTCAAAGTTGACTTCAATTGTTATTTTTAAAAAGCATACACAGTACACTAGAGGCCAAGTACACTTTAGAGGCGAATTGTTGCGAATGAAATACACGGGTGTGACTGTAACCGCGGCAGGTAGCGGGTTCGATCCCCACGGAAGGATATGAAATGTTTAATATTTTAACACTAGGATAGCGATGCCTACCCTTCTAAACGGGTAAATAATAAAAAAATAGTACACATTCCCAGATAGGTAAAGAGAATCTAAAGGAAATAGATTAACGGAATGTAGCACTGCTGCTTTTGCACTGCACTTTGTTTTACCAAAAACATAGCAAAACTAAAATATTATAAATACAAACGTAGTTTGGATTTGAATCCACAACCATCGTACGTGCAACTTGACTCATCCTTACTGCTTCAAAGGCGAATAATCAGTCAATCAAAGCGAGCAACACAAATATATGCCGTCGTCAAACAACAACAAGAAGCTACGAAAAAGCTTATAATGTCTTAAAGTTAACGCCGTACAATATTCAAAAGTACATAATGAGGACGAAAGATAATGAAGTCTATTGAGTCTTGCAACTCTGTTAATTTATCATTTGCTTCCAAATATCTGGGTGAATTTTGCGGAGCCAGCAAAGTTTTATCGGAAACGCCGCGTGCCTTGATCTTTGTTAATACAAAGTTTGACGAGTGTCGAACTTCCGAGTGCCAGAAAAAAGACACTCGTCTCATTTGACAAGATGACATTTTAATGAGACATTAGATGATTTTAAACTTCCACTTCGAACGACCCTATAGTAATAATATTTAAGTGAAATATTTGCATCAGCAATTTTTAATAAAACGCAAGACTGAAAATTTCATGCCCTAGTTCATGTTGAATTTCAGGCAAAAACAATAAAAAGTTCTCCTTATTACACAAAGAATGGAGATATTGTCTCAAAAGAGCGATTTCTTTCAGATAGCTTCGTAGAATGTGTCAGCATAATTTACTGAGACAGACGGCAAAAGGACTAGTTAAGTATAATTTGAGATATACTATTATTATATTTTTTTAGAGGAAACCTAGTGTTAAGAAACGCTGTTCCTCATTTTCCTCCAAATACTGGAGGCATTGCGTGTTGAGTGCTGGAGTTCAACGCCGCGTTTTCCCTCGACGCCAGAGTGAAGAAATGAAAATATTAAATACTTCATTTCTTCGAGTGGGAATTGAATACACAGCCTGTCGAGTTCACAGTCACACGTTTGTAACGCTGCGCTACTACTGCTGTTATTATTGATTTGGTATATTATTTAGGGTGTAAGTCAAATATTCGTAAATTTTTGGACTCTTCTATATTGGTATAAAAATATTCATACTATTGTATCATTAAAGTATATTAAAGTTAAACGAAAATAGATGTAATAACAAAATATTTTAAAATATCCAATTCTATTTCTTTTAATATTTTTCTATTGATGATTTTTTTCTCAGTATTTACTATAGATATAAATTTTGTAAAAATGAGACATATCGATTAATTTAATTTTCTCTATCTATATTCTAAGTTTAACCTACGAGCTACAAACATACGCTCGAGGCTATCATGTTGTTTATACGAGTATGTCAACATATCATGTGCCTAGGAGCAAAACGCAACGAACAAGCTGTAACGAATTCGGTAACGTTCATTTGCAGTACAATATATTTCTTGTGAAGCTACTTTACAATCAAATTATATGTACATATATATAAAAAAATAAGTCAATTGCAGTATATAAATGTTAATTGTTCCTTAGTTATATGATTTTTTAATAATAATTTTTACTTTGAGGCGTTTGGCGTTGCTTGTAAGCGCAACGGCTGTGGATACGGTTCCCTGGCTATGGCTTCCCTGCTATATGTGGAATATAGCGCGAAGCTAAGGAAATGTTCGTTTTATCTATATTATAGATTTTAATTATATCAGAAGCAAACTTAAAATAAGAGAATTCCAATAACTGCCATAATAAATCACACGTCGACTGGAAAATATTTCTTCTAATTGCAAAATTTATCCTCACTCCTAAAAGTTGGAGGGACGGATAAACAATATTTCAGGACAGATGGCTCACGGCCCTATATTCAGATATCCAATAAAGAGAAGCTACATTTTTATGGGCTATTCAGAGGGTCGCCCACTTTGAATACCTCAACTTGGCTTAATCTTTCACCAAGTATTGTAATGACGTTGGAACTTTCTGAACCTTTACGGTCATTCCACCGAGCTGCTTGCTTCTTTTGTATCGACTCTTGTAATGTGCTAATAAATATTTTATGTAAAACAATTTGGTTTGCTTTGGTTGCAGTACTTGCAAGTAGGTATTTTGCTTAATGTTTTAATGTTTAATTAAGATTAGGCCGCCGTGTCGTAGGGGTACAAGTGTTCTCATCAGCGTTCGATGTTGTGGGTTCGATTTTCACTTGGAGGAATGAAATCCTCAATATGCAATGCCTCCAGAATTCGAAGGAGTGGATTCGAAGTGGGGAACGCAAGTGTCTTAACAATGCGTTCCCGGGTTCCCTCTGCCTGCTCTGCTATGTGGAGGGTAGAGTGTAAAATTAAATAAAAAAGTAAAAAAAAAATTTTAAGTTAAACGGTTTTATATTGCAGATAAATGTACTAAAAGCTAAAAAATAATTTCATAGAAATTATGATTACTAAAATTTAATCGTGGGGCACGTCCAATATCTACAATTGAAAGACATAGCGTGAGACTTCACCCACCTAGTGGTAAGTAGCAAGTGTCCCCACGATTTTATTTTAGTAATCATAATTTCTATGAAATTATTTTTTAGCTTTTAGTACATTTATCTGCAATATAAAACCGTTTAACTTAAAATTTTTTTTTTACTTTTTTATTTTTAAGTTTTTAGTTTTTATTTCTCATGCTATTCAATTCGTTGAAATGAGGCTCGATGTCTCATTATTGCAAGGTTAATGGAGAATGTTACGAACGACCCCCCCAGAGGTCCAATAGAGGGACAAGGCTATGTACAACAAGATGTGCCTGAATCTTGAGGGGAAAACGCTAACGACATATCATTTTTATCCACCTAGTGCCATACAGTTCTCGGCGCGCTTTTACCTTTTACCTTGGGTGGTACCCCTAGCGACGTATCATTTTTAGGCACCCTATAGCCACACAGTCCTCGACAGGATACCAGATCTTGACTTAGGTGGGCGATTCATATTGTAATTGTGTATAGTATACTGTATTATACTTACCAAGCCCTTTATTTTGATACCCATATTGATGGGATTGAAAACTACATTATCCGCCATTTTGTAGCAGTGGCCATCTCTGATTTTGATTTTGTATAGTGCACTGAATTCTACTTGACAAGCCCTTTCATTTGATACCCATATTAATGGGATCGAAAAAACTAACTTGTCCGCCATCTTGTAGCGGCGGCCATCTTGGATTTTGATTTTGTATAGTCCACTGAATTCTGCTTGACAAGCCCTTTCATTTGATACCCGTATTGATAGGATTGAAAAAAACTAACTTGTCCGCCATCTTATAGTGGCGGCCATCTTGGATTTTGATTTTGTATAGTCCACTGAATTCTACTTGACAAGCCCTTTCATTTGATATCCATATTGATGGGATTGAAAAAAACTAAGTTGTCCGCCATCTTGTAGCGGCGGCCATCTTGGATTCACAATAATATTGAATATGGATAATTGTATTGTCACCAGAATCAAAGACGTATACCAAATTTCAGATCAATCGGTTAACGGAAAGAGGGTTAAATTTCAATTACTAAATTTGACCCAAACAAACAAATAAACAAACGGGGTGAGCTAAATAAAACCGTTTAAAAATGACTTTAAACATTAATCATTTCCTATAACCACCATTTTAAATAACGTTGGCAATACACTCAAATTCATAATAGAAGCTCATATAATATTTATTTGTATAATAAACTCAAATTGATTCATTGCGACCATTTATCCCCCAATATTAGATACCTATCCATCTTGCCGCCGTAACATCCTATAGAGACCTTATAAAATAAACTCCCTGAACTATTATCCCATTAATATCGAAGCAGCGCGGGGACTACGGATAATGTTGCTAGCTCCATGGGGTTTATCTTAATTGCCTTTTAAGTCAATATCCTTGTAGATAAGTTTTTGTACCTACTCTAGTGTTTGTGGTGGGGAGTTTTTTTAATTTAAATATTTTTATCAAGATTCATCATTCAATACAGTGATTTATTTGTGTGAAATTAATGAAATTATATATATGTGGGTAATACTGTTTATTGTATTATTGTATAGTATGCTATACAATTTATTTAAATATCCTCAAAATATATTAGAATATGAATTAAAATATTATTTAGACTTGTAGACCGCCTCAAAGTCTTTACAAGAAATATCATCTCCGTTGTTAGAAATCACTAAGTATCATCCTAGAGTCTTTTATATTTTAGACTCCATATCGAAGTCTAAAACATAAAAGATACTTATATGCTACTTCTTTTCGTAGCGAAAGTTTCCACGCTATGAAACAACCAAGACGTAAAATGAATGCAGGTATACCCTCAAAAAGATGACCTGCTGATAACGAGGGTGAATAGACTAGGATTTTATCTCACAGTGGCACTTGAGAGTGTGATGTCATCATATCAATCTTAAAACCTCGCAAAATATACGCCACAACCGTACATAACCGTTTCACTGGTTCCAAAGGTGCATTCACACGAATAATCTCTTAGAATACATCAGCCCCACGTCTGCATCTCAGCCAATTTGTTTGCTTAGCTTTTGCTTACCATATCACGGAACAGCCGTATTCCGACTGAGAGAATAAATGTAAGTAATAGTGAGCATCCCACCTTTTCTTTCATTCGAACGTGGTTTTACAAAATTGCAGGTGTTTCCAGGCTTTAAAGTAGAATGTTGAACGTAAGGTACGATACATACGCTGTTTCAGTATTCCACGGGAGCATCCAGCTCGCTTTACTTCCCTGTTCATGTTTGCGTTTCTGGTAGGTACTTGTAAACTCTCTCACTTTGCCTCCACGACTATGTGATATGGCATTGTCTTTGGCTCTAGTGAGAAAATTGTGTGCATTTCGCTACCTTTCGGCGGCGCGAAAATTTTCCACCTTTAATACAATTTCGTATGCTGAAAACTTTAGTTCCGTCAACTATGCTTTCCTCGGTCGCTTTTTATTCATGTCGCTAGCGCAGGCGGTGAAAGTTCGACTTCTAGGTTTCTATGATTTTTATTTTAAAGCTTCGAAATAGATTTTCGGAATATATGCTTTTAACTTACGTGAGTTATGTTAACTATGTGGTCACAAGTAAAATGTAAAAAATTGTAAATTCTCTTTGTACTGTATAAATTACGGGTTAAAATTTATGTATTTGTACAATAACTTACTTATACAAAATTATAAAGACACTTAAAGCTTAATTCATAATAGATCATTATACAGATATAAATGCCACCTTAAAATATAATATCGTTAAATAATTTCGTCAATTGCCGTCTCTTAAAGTGGTATTGTTATATTTTGCAAATATATTAACCTGTAATTATGATAGGATTGTCTCGTCTTTTATTTATGATCTGTATTAAAAAAAACAAATCAAAATCCTCAAAAATGAAAAAAAAAAGGATTTTAGAAGTTTCCACAAATTTTTCTTCCAATAAATACATTTTCTTATAGAACAACCTGACAGTTTAACACAACAAGCTGTTTACTCGAGACCTCAAACTCTTCCCGTTCAGATTTATTCATGACTTCGCCAAATATTTGATTGATTACAGCGTCTAAAGCAATCGCGCCCGATACACTCGCCGACCACTTTATTTGCGCCTGTTGTTTAAACTCAGACGGTGATGCGGCGCTTTTTAGTTATTCGCGTTGGATTTTGTCCTTTCATTCGTGTTGTTTTAGGAGTCATTTTTAAAAATTTAATTTAGTGGCGTATGGGCACAGAGTGTGACTGTAAGTGCGACAGGTTGTAGGTTCGATCTCTATTCGAGGAATTGAAATATTTCCATTGAGTTCCGCCACTCAACATTGGTCTCATTATATCGATGTTAATATTTCAAATAAAGGAAGTTTTTGTGTAAGTATTCTTAAATTTATAATTATTGGTACTTACTAGTATTAGTATCAATTTTTATCATATTGAAATATTTTTTATTGGACATACTAATGAAAATGATACACATACTATATGTACCTACATGCAGAGGTAAGATTACGTAGTCTAAGACATTTCTTTCACTTTTCGTCGATTTATCGAGCCAGTGCGTTTTGAGTAGTAAAACTCAACATCTGGATTTGCCTCGTTACCAGAACGAGGAAATATTAATTATTAATAAAAAAAAATGTTGGCAAAAAACATTTTCACGAATACTTAACATGCCTTGACGTATCGCTATTTGCTGTTAAAGAAAACGTGAACTCTATTCAATTTCGTTAAAACTCCATTCAGCAAAAATGGAGCAGTAAAAAGAAAATTTATTAACTCGTAAACAACAGTTTTATATTGAAGAGATTGATTAGCGTTGATTCTATAAATAAACTTTTATTTTTTTAGGTAATTTTGGGGTTTCTAGTTTGGGAATTTGAGTAAAAGTACAGTATTATTTTCACTGCGTATTTACTTGGTCATCTACAGATATGTATTTTTCTAAAATACTACATCTAGACACTAGTATGTCTGAAATTGTCACTGTAAGGAACTATTGTTTATATTTATAGTTTATTTAATATGTGTCATTTTTATATTTCAATATCATAATTTATTTATTTATCACTTATATACAATCACTCATTTAATCGAATTTATATATTTTATATTACGTATTCGTATTTAGTTTATATATATGAAAGCGCTCGCTGCCGTCGACTGAACCGGTGCGGTGTCCTAACATTTACGCCTACCCTCTTGTCGACGGCATATTTCATTATAACAGTCGGTGCTTGCCGCTCGATGCGCTTTATATGCGTTTCATTGTTTTCTCAGTTATTTGTTAATATAATTGTAATTATTGTGTTCTTTTTTATAATTATATATGTTTGTGGTTGACTTTGTTGTATAGTGTACCGTGTGTGTTCCTATATGTGCATATAAAGTGGTGTTAAACTCGGTGCTAAACGTGAGTAGACTTTTATCATCCACCTTCAACACTACAAAACTGATGGTAAGTCTTTTAAGTTTAGTTGTATTACAATAAATTAGCAGGAACTAGAAAAATGTTATAAAAGTTGGTTAATTGTGTTATTTGCTTATACAGAAGAGGGTGAAGCCATATTCTAATTTTATCTGATGATAAAGAGTGTATTTTATTTAAAAAAATCATAAAGTAACCCACTACAAGTAGGCCACCCTATATTTTTTTTTGAAAAACGTGCATGTAGCAGTAGAAAACATGAAACAAGGAATTACTAAAAAAATATCTCTCTTCGCTTATGGGGATAAACAAGATACGACAGTTGAATTACAAAATTACAAAATTGTAAAGAAATGTCACGTAATGAAGATAAATTGAGTGAAAAAAATTATACAAAACGCCCGAGAATATTTCGTCCAAGTTTTGTGTGCAGTACTTAAACATTTGAACACAGCATAGCCTCGATTCTATCTGGGTTATTTAAAACATGTAAATAATTAGGTCACGAACTAATGTTATAAAATATTAATTACACTGGTACATTCATTATTCATATTGTAGGTACACGCTATATCCAGCCCACAGCAGTGTAGAGGGAAGCTAGTGTTAACACACTCCGTTTGCCACTCTCCGCCGAAATTTGGAGGCATTGCGTGTTCAGTGGCGGATTTTAAGGCCGCACTTTGCGTCGACTCCAGAGCGAAGAAATAAATTATATAAATTTTCAGTCACACTTCGTGCCTCTGCGCCGTTACTAGCGTCTATAGTATTTATATTCGTTGTAGATATAATAAAATATATTAAAATACGCTAAAAAAATTAATTGAATTTTCCGCTAACATGTTTTTGAATGGTTAAGCATCAAATTAGTGGATTTGTTACGTGTTTCAATCAAAAAGCTATTTAATATTAAATGGCGATACACGGTCCAATTAATTTGTAGGTGGAGCGAAAAATGTTATATAACAAATATTGAATATTGTAATTCTTACTAATTGCGCGTACAGTATTTGTTGTTTTGAATAACATATTTATTTTCTAAGTATAAGTACATACAAATTCTACTAGTGTGGCGTTCTTGTCGCCGATATTACGAAGCAAATAGAAGTAAAGTGATGATTGTAACCCTTCTTTATTGTAGGAGTTTAAAATAGGTACAATTACATTTTATTTTACTAGTCTGCACTGTTCCATTGGTGGGAAGAGACCTCTCTCCATTTTATAACTGTTACTTATTTCGTGCTATTGTGCTCAAGTCAGGCCTGTAATGGGCCAGCTCTCGCCATCTCCGTTTTTATCTGTTAATTCTCCTTTTAGAGTTTGATATCCAATATGTAGAGGTTTATACCCAAGACTCTTTGGAATGTGCAGACTTCTTCTTAGGTGAGTACTGATAGGATTCACATGTCCATTAGTCTTCTTTTATGATGCTAGGGAAGGTCCCCCTTCCCAAATTTCATTTATTAATATTGTAATCTCCAATTGCAATATAAATAAAATGAAATTGTAAATCCTCTTATGAATAAATAACATTTTAATATCTTATTTTCACTATATAAATAAATTATCATATGTACATTTATATGAAATATCTCATTAATCTATGTTAAATAAAATTATCTCAATATAAACCATAAATAAGCTTGGAATAGTATATTATTTCTTTTTTGTTCCTGGTATGTAGGTTTTATACTTCTATAACACTTAGAGCTGAAAGTTAGAAGAATCCTTTGATATAATATTCCCTTCATATTCTGTTAAAATAATGTCTCATGAAAAAGATTCTATAACTATTTTACAGGGGGAGCAGAAAGTAGCCAGAGTTTCGTTATGTTATAATACCTGAAAGGTCTTATTTACTAGAAGGGAATATGGTTGTATTCCCTTATAGTACTTGCCGGTGGGTTACTTTGGCAGTTATTAGGCAAATAAGTGTTAAAAATAATACCTTTCGTTAAGTTATCATTTATATTTCCTTGGGAACAATATTAGAAATGATATTATCCATTGCCACACACTTAGCGTAGTTTTAACTCCCACCAGACAACCTAAATCCTAATAAGCTAAAAGTACCTACGAACATAATATAGCAAAGTTACAACAAGAATAATTTATTAATTAAGTATTTTTAATAATTTAAGTGAAGAAAACTGGCAATATGTCCTAATATCTTCGTAGGCGTTGTGACCTAAAGAATTCGGTGGAATTTGGGGAGCGGAGTGCCTTAACACTAGGCTCTCCCTGCCTGCCCTGCTAAATGGGTTATAATTATAACATAATTACCCATTAGATAATACGACTAGATGTTACCTATAGTATTAAAAAACATTGCTGCCACTACATATTCTAATCACCAGTAACAAAGTTAACAAAGCCCAAGGCTTGTTTTTATTATAACCCAGGCAAGTAAAATGGCCTATTTGACGTAACGTTTATTCAACTAATACAGCCATTTTCCTTCGTCCCGTCGCTCCCAACCGATCTGTCTTTGGCTTAACTAAATCCCACTAATACATTATTTTTATAATACTCCCCTTGCGACACTTTGGATCATCCTCACCAACTATATGGACCTAAATCGGGACATAACTCTATGTTATACAAATCTTTATTAGCCTGTAATTTATTTTTTATAATAGTTTTTTTTTGATATTGGAAATATTATGAAAGATGTTAAAGATATAAGATTATTAAAATGTATTTTATTAGAAGTTCTAACTAAAAGCGGCGTTGGTTTCCGCCAATTGCCTACTTGCTTTTTTTATAACTAATCGTTACACGAATGAGATGTCTTACTATGAATACGACGGTTATAGGTTCATTTCTCACTCAGAAGAATAATCCACTTTCGTTTTCTCGCTCTCGTAACAAGATGGACCGAAAACTGGACGGAAATTGGTAAAAGAAGTCTCAAAACTAGGATCCCTTTTCATATATGCAGCCTGCCAGGTCTGAAATCATACAAAGACTTATTCAAATGCTATTAAAAATCCATTTTTCAATGCCTTTTTAATTCCACAAGATAGCTTCCAATAAATTTGGAATACGTTAGCGAACTCGATTAAGACGTAGGTAAAGCTCCCAACACGAGTGCCTCTTACGCGGATTGAGTCGCACTTAACATGCAATATGGATATAGCAGCCTTCTATAGATATGCTATTAAGTTTAATTATTTAGCATTGATTGCTTTGAGAATGCTGTTATTGGAATATGTGTTGGATGAATTAAAATTCCTAATGGATTAGTTTATGAGCCAGTCGTGGCGCAGTGGTAAGCATGTGACTGTGAACGCGATAGGTTGTGGGTTCAATATTTTCATTTCTTCGCTCTGATGTCGAGGGAAAATCGTGATGTTGAGTTTCTGCACTCAACACGTAATATTTCGAGAATTGAGAGAGAGTTTCCACCAAATAAGTTTACTTTTTTCTCCCAGAGATTTAAATCTCTAAAAAGTCTCTAAAGTACTTACAAAATTGAAAAGTAACCAAATAAAACAAAATATAATAATATAATATTTTTAAATGTGAATTTCCGTGATCTTTGAAATTATTTGATATGACTAGGGCTTCCAATCCCGCAGCCTGTATTCAATCTTAGTATTTGCGGGACTAGGAAATTTAATCCCGCGGGATCTTTGTGAGGTCCGAGATACAAAGTCTGCAACTAGTCTTAAAATATAAAAACACATTTTCAATTCAATATTGACAGAATCGGAATATAGAAGGGTAGGCAGAGGAAACCTAGTAAAAAGATACTTTGTTTTCTTAACGGCACTTTCGTTCTCCACTTTCCGCCGAATTAGAGGCATTGCGTGTTGAGTGGCGGAGCTTAACGCCTCGCCTTGGCTCGTTACCAGAGTGATAAAATGAAAATATTTCATCGATTCGATTCCCACTCGAGAAAATATGATGATGATACTTGATGATATTATTTACTTATTTTTAATTAAGCATTGTGTCAGTGTGTACAGTATAGTACGCATTGTATCAGTGTGTGTAGTGTGCAAAGGAAACACTACCTATATCTAAAATGTCATTTGCCAAAGTACTGCAAATCTTAGGGGAAATATAGCCACCATTTGAACAAGGCTTCCACACTAGTTAGCCTCTCCATCATATCCATCATATTGAATATATTAAACTTAAAAGTCCGAAGTTCCTTTTCATAAAATATCATCATTACAAACTTGCCTCCTCCATTTACAATATCTTTTGTGATTACAGAAAATTAGCATACAAACAAACAAAAAAATAAACTCGTTCTATAAAGTAATTTAACAAAAAAAATTAACTCGTTCTCTAAAGCAATTTAACTTATATTACTTAATATGCATAATTAAAAGTTTCAATATCGCCACTTGAGGTTACAAAATCAGAGTAGGTACAGCTATAGCTGTTCTCGCAAGTCTCATCTCATAAGCTGCCTTTTCGCCTGCATTTCACGAGTATTCCCCTGTTTTAATTAAAATCGACATACATACGTTTGCAACTCGACGTTTTGACTGGTAGCTGGAATTGGTAATTGTATAGAAGTGGTAAAGGAACGCAATTAAATGTGTGCGCGTTGTTTAACGATATTCTGTTTATTAATTCTATGTACGTACGATCTTTCTTTTAAAAATAAGTCTTTTTTTATAATATTACCAACCAACCAATATAAACCAATATTTTAGTTTTACCAACTAAAATATTGAGTGAATATATAGCTCATTTATCTTATTAAAAGGTTTTATTTTATCTTAATCACTCGAAAAAATCATTTTATGTTACAGTATATAAAATAACAATTGTTGTTGTCTCCACCAAATTTTCAAGACATTGTATGGTGAGTGGTGGAACTCAACGCCGCGCTTTGTCTTGTTACCATAGCAAAGAAATGATTAATGTCTTCGAGCAGGAATCGAACGCACAACGTTTATAATCAAATACCGTACCACTAGGTACAAAAAAATATAATGTATGAAATACGAAATACTATATCATTTCTATTATTCCAGCAGCTAGCACCAAAACAATGTAAATATGCAGTAAGTTTATTGAGCATTTGTACTACAGCCAGCTTAATATGAGCTGTTTATGATAATTCGACTAACGGAATCGAGCAATCCAATACTCACTTTATGCTCATAGCCACTCGCTAGTTCTATATAACACTACTTTATTTTCCTATATATTTCCCCTGTATTCGAATAATTTAGTATACAGTATAGTGCAATACTAAAATACGTATAAGAGTTCCATTTTAGTTATTAAACAAATATGTGTGCTTTCTATTAGGTAATTTGTTTCCTTTACTTTATTTGTCAGGCCAGTCGTGGCGCAGTGGCGCAAGTGTGTGTCAAATGCGACTGGTTGTGGGTTCGATCCTTACTCGGGAAACGAAATATTAATTTAAATTTATATTTTTATTCGTACGCTGTGGGGTTAAGGCAAAGTGTGGCATTGAGATCCGACACTCAACACGTAATTGTGTTTTGAGCCATTCCTCCAGTATTCAGCGGAAAGTGAGGAACGGAGTGTCTTAACACTACGTTCTCATGTTCCATTAGTCTACCCTTTTATGTGCGGGATACAGCGTGAAGCTAAAAAAAGAAAACGTTATTAATATTCTTTTGAAAAGATTTAAACGCTATAACGCTTTTTTTACCTTTGTCACGTATAATATTTATTTTTATTATCTTTATGTTGTATGCCGCATATAGCAGGGTAGAGAGAGGAAACCTAATCTTAAAACACTCTGTGAGAGGCGCAGAAAAAGAAAAAAAAAATCCCCCGAGCTGGAACTGAATCTACTACTGTCAAAATATACAACGAAAAAAAAGAAAAAAATATTGTGATTACATTAGTGTTTATTGCACTTTTTTACAGAATTCAGTAAACTCTTTCTTAAGCGGTGCTACTGATTTGGAAATAGGAACAATAAATTTTTAGTTAATATGGAATAGTTTTTATAAAGCTGTTTCCCTTTATGAATTTTGTTAATACGTGAATTTACTACATATAGCATATTTATTAAAAATATAAATATATATAAATTATTTATATAATATAAATTTTTTACAAATTAAAATGAATTACGAAATTTCCTGTTATACATTAAATTTTCTTTTGTAATTAAATCTATTTAGAGTATTACATAAGGCGGCGAGTTTTCAATCTTTTACATCTAGGACATTTATATAGCATACTAGCGGCCCCCTCGCGGCTTTGCCTGCGTGAACTACGTTATTAAAAATTTCTGTCTCCATGAGTGACGTCCATGCAAAATTTGAGACTCCTAGCATTTGCAGTAACGAAGTTTCATACAAACTTTCAACCCCAAAAACAACCCCTTAGGAGTGGAATATTGCAAATTCCCGTCTTAGCGAGCACCTACGTCCTATAAGTAACTCCTAGGCAAAATTTCAGATTTCTAGCACATGTAGTTTCTGAGATTTCGTGATGAGTGAGTGACCTTTCGATTTTATATATATATAGATTACGAGTCGAGTGGCGGATCTTAACGCCATTGTCTATCGGAGCGGTGAAATCAAAAAAATTCTTGCCCCAAATGGAGATTGAACCCACAAACATTGTGCTTTCACTCAAACGCTGTCCCATCGCTGCCTCATATTATTATAAAATAAATTTTATTTTGTTATTCAATACTATATCACAAATATTATAAAAAATAAAAATATAATTTATTTTGTACGTAATATTTCAACAAAATTGTCTCAATAAAAAAATATTAAGAAAGCATAAACTAAAAATCATATGAAAAAAAAACATCTCTTATTAAAAAAAAGAAAAACAAAGTAAATATAAAATTCTAAATATAGCAAATTGAATCGCTTTTAAATTTAACTACAATTAAATCGTCTTCGTTACAACAAATGAATCTATCCAATTCCCCAGTAGAGAAGGGAAAGCTATAATGGCGGGTTATTAGACAGCCTTTTATTTCGGCTGTTTAGTGACTAGCGAGATTTTCCCCTGGGGCCGTTTCTTGTATTTATCCCGGAGTAATTTCTTCTCGTAGCCGAACATAGAGTAGTATGGCAGAGGCATCACCGTTGATGATACTGGCATTAGATCTGAAAAA
>JAEBDU010000046.1:195319-253144 GCA_016802625.1 Heliconius numata | reverse complement strand
ACTTGGATACAGCGAAAACGCCAAGCTGGCAAATATGGGGCAATATAAATTGTACTACAGTAGTAAGTTAAAGTGACAGGTATCTCAGTAATATAAGAGGTCTCAACAATTCTTGACCGTGGCCCGCTCGTGCAAGGTCGGCCGAGCCTTTTACGTAAATATAACTGCGTATATTTTATACATCGTGTTTACGTACGAATGTATTTTTATATAGAAAAATATTATTTTAATTTATATTTTTACTTAGAATAATAGTTTTTTTAAAAATGAGAATGAAATTAAATATAGTTTTTTTTATTACTGTCACGCTTCATTCCTAGAACGCAGCGTCAAACGTCAGCGCTGCGATCTGTGCTTACTTCTGTCACCCCCTAAACCGTCATCAACCTCCTCATACGAGGACACGCCCTCAGCGGGCTCCTCATTCTTTTTACGTGTTCTTCTCTAGTATCATCGATATTGTCTTCTCCAGCCTCTCTTACCGCTCACTGTTGGATCATATATTTTCTTAAAAAAATGAAACTATATTAGTAGTACTAGTATAGAAATTTCTCTCCTCTAAAATCAATGATTTCACATCTCAATAGATATGTGAAATAATAATAATATAAATAGTAATTAATATAGCACAGTATTAACATATATAGAATAGTATAATTCAAAACAAAACACAGCCTTATCTCCTTAAAGGTTTTGTAAACAATGTAATTCGGTGTACTGTGTAATACTAACATTTCTATAGCAAATGGAACGCTAATGGAATTTACTGCGAATATTACTTAAGTGATATTAAGCGCATGGTTAAATGTCAAATGTATTGGAGTCGGCGCACGAACTCTATTCGTAGTATACCTATAAATCAAATTAAAGAACCAATTTGAAAAGTAATGTAGGGGGAGATTTTAGGGGGATGGTTATTTTTTCAGCTTCACGGTGTATCTTACAGGTAGTCTCCCGCTTTCCGCTGAATGTTCTGAACTTTGCGTGTTGAGTGGCGGAACTCAACGCCGCGCTTTCCGGATCACCAGAGTGAAGAAATGAAAATATTAAATATTTCATTCCCTCATATCAATTATTCTGAGCTAAGAATTACTTTACTATAAAAACTCTAAAAATAATAATATATATTTATAAATTCTTTCTGTTTACGTCTTTCACTCTGCAGAGAAGATGTAGGGGAAAAATACACGTAACTAAATGTCAAGATCAAAGAGTGCCTTAATTAATAACAGCTTCATTATATGGCTATGGTCACCATAAATACTCACCGGTAATTGAGAATGAGTCATTGGTGATGAGAATATCCATTAGAACAGCCAGTCGTTTGAAGTAAAAGTCAATTGAACTTGAAAAATGTCGATATTACTAAATATTATATTTATTAACTTTTGCAATTTTTTCACTGCAAAATAAGCAAAAGGTCAAAATGATGTCATTTGGTTCTGATTCCCATATAGAGAAACAAAAATGAATAAAAAGAATGTTATTATTGTCACCAAATGCAAAAACGTGAGGCAGGCGTGGCGCAGTATGACAGCATCTGACTGTACACGAGACGATTATGGGTTCGGTTCCATCCACTAATTGCCTCATTACCAGAGCGAGGTAATTAAAATATTCATCTCCCTTATTGAACCTAGAACCTGTCGCACGCTTTTGCCTCTGCACAACGCAGGCCTTATTAATTATCAATAAAAAAAATATTTAGACACAATGAAATTTAAATTCAGGTCTTATTATCAACACGTACAACAATTTCTTTCAATTTTTTATATAATTGGTAAGATTTAAAATGGGGTTTCATACGTAAAGAGGTAAATTTTAGTGTCGTTTCAATTCAATAGCTATTATATTAAGTAAATGGTCAGTATACATGCAACGGTATTTTTTTGAATACAAGCATGCTAATTTTGTGCGTGGGCCCCGTCTGCACTAAGTATGGAACTTGTATATCCTTTTATATAACAATATGGTATATTTGGACGTGTCCAAAATATAATTATGAGTTTTTTTATTCTCATATAGAATATTATAGTTGGTAATTTAGGTATATGAATATTTTGGCTTATACTTATACAAAATTAATTATTATTGTATATACGTATAAGTTAACCAAGAAAAATGTTTAATTTTTGGAAACTCAATTTTAATAATTCGAGGGTCAGAAATTTTGTAGTATCGTTTCGTTTTTACGCTTAAAATCAAATAAATAAAAAAATCTTCAGTAGAAATGAAAAAAATATAAAAATATTATTTGTTTTTATATTTGTATTTATATATTGGAATAGCTATGATGCCCACTGCAACTCGACAGAGTCAATAAAAAAATATATTCAAGTCTTTTCCTACACAGCAGAATAGGCAGAGGGAACCTAAGACACTTTGACACGCAACACCCAATATTTGAGATACTGCAGGTTGAAATGCGGAACCCAATGCTGCGCTTTATTGTCCAGAGCGGAGAAATGAAAATGATTCATTACCTCGAATGAGAACCGAACCCACATCATTTTCTACTTACTGACCTGATCACTATGGCGTCTCAGTATGTATTTATATACGTATTTTATAACAAGAAATTTCTGAAGCAAACTAATATTATAAAGTAGAAAATATTTCACACTTTATTAAACATCTAAGCCCCAGGTATACTATATATAAGTGCATATTATATTTTCATATCTTATACGATATATAATATGAAATTTAATTACTCCATACGACATTTAGGATTCTCAGCGTGTATTTATCGAATACATCTGTCTGAATACACAATAATTAAGCTAAACCGAGCACTAATTCGTATGTCTATATCGTGCACTGACAAAATAGGGTTTCACTAAATGCATTCGATACAGTTTGTAAGCTTCAGTTGGACATTTTTATCTATCGTGCGGTTGAGGTCTCGTAGAATTTGCATTTAGTTTAGTTAGTTAATTATAGTGTGAACTTATTGAAGTGTAAATGCTGTTATAGGTGTTTTTTATGTAGACAAGCTTTAGTTCGCAAGAAGCTTCTTTTCTTCTTCCTCGCTTTTGAAGAATTCTCTCTTATTGCTTCTACTCTCCTTAAGCTATCTACATATCAAATTTGAACTTTCTTAGTTCAGTAGTTTCTTCTGTGCGTTGTCTGTAAGTCACTAAGTAAGAGAAGAGCTTTATATATTTTATAGATTGTGATTTTTATTCTTTAATTTTTCAATTTTGATTGCACTTACCAAGTAACTCTATTTTCACCAAGAATATATTACATATACTCGTATAAGAATTAAGGGCGGCTAAGAAACTCCGTTCTCATTAAACCACTTGCTTGCCCCATTTTGGTGAGTGGCGGAATTCAACGCCGCGCTTTGCCTTGAGCGAGATGAAGGCAATGAAAATGAATTCTCAGAGTGAGAATGGAACCCACAACAGGCGATTCAATACGCTCACACCCCTGCACCGTGACAGCCTCGATGCTCTATTTAAATGCAAATATAGTTGAAAAGTAGATCAATAAATCTTATAAATTTATGAGGTTATGGAGTTAATTAAAGTCGCTTATAGAAGCTCGATTTTGCATAATCTGTGTATAAGTATTCCTAAATTAACTGATAAAAAAGGCACAAAGAGGAAAAGGTTATTGAGTATAAATAAAAAGACATAAAGTGATGATTTTTTTATAGTAACATAAATTTTTGAATGAATTTTTGAATATTAATAAGACAGTTATCTTATTTTGTTCATCGTAAAGAAAGTAATACTTTGAATAAAAAATAAATAAATAGCATAAAATAAAATGAATAATAATATAATACTGAGTTCTCACCATTATTACATAAATAAATAATTTTGTTGGTATCTCTATATAATAAAAGTTAAAATCCGATAGTGCACTATGCCTGCGCGTGCGCAGTTTCAAGGCAGGCACAAGATATAAGTATAAGAATTGTATTAATAAACACCTGTTCACCTTCTTTCGATAATATTAAATAACTGCTATCTATATTGTTCAATATTATGTGTTTTCAAATATTTTTTATGCTTAAAATAAGGGGTCTCGTCGTAGTATAGAATAATATAACCCAGAATAACCAATAGATATTATTTTGTTCTTAATTGTAGTGTACAGAAATGTATAGTAATATAATAAAATCAAAATTTAAAATTTAGACTGAGGTCAATCGTAGCGCAGACACAAAATGTGACTGTAATCCCGACTAGTCGTGGGTTCGATCCCGACTCGAGGAAATTAAATATTTATTTAAATTTATATTTCCATTTCTTCGCTCTGGTATCGAGGCTAAGTATGGCGTTGAATTCCACCACTCTGCATGCAGTGTTTGAGTAATTTGAAGGTGTTTTAGCATTAAATATTAATTCCGGAACACCCTGTATAAGAGAAACGAGAAATTAATGCAATAAAATGCAACTACAGGCAGGTACTCAAGGCCATACATTCCTTATGACCCGTTACTAGTCCATAGATTAGATTCTAAGTGTACTATAGACGTTCTGCTTCAGGTGCAGCACACACGACTACGTTATGGGGATACCAGGCATGCATAAATTTACATTCTCCTATGTAATAATGGTATAGCTATGAGTATGTGTTTGTTTGTAATAATTTGTAGTAGTGAAATGATGTAATCATTTTACTGGTAAAAGTGCTTATAAAAAAAGGATAGGTTAGAATAGTTTGTAAAGTAAATGAGTAAGTAAGTTAAAATTTCGACAATGAAAAAATAAACTAGAAAAACATATAGGTAATAAACAAAATTATGAACTAATAGGATGTGTTAGATGAATTATGTTTTTTGAAATATTTTTTACAAAAAAATCTATTTACAAACATTTAGAGAATTCTTTATATTTGCTTCCAAAGTTTCTTTTCAGTGTTGTTTTTATTAATAAGTCTAGGACATGTATTTAATGATTGTAGAGAATAGTCAAATTATAGAGCCAATATTTTATTTTTCAAAACAAATGAAATGTATGCAGATTTAAACAACACATATATCGATTGTTTTGTTATCACTAAAAATATCCACATTAAAAACAACAATCCGCCTTGATGGCCATTAGTCCGAACATTTTTACATAAAACCAGAATAGTGTCATAAAAAAGCGTATTTGCGTCATTATTTTCCATTCCATTTTTTTTCCATTATTTATTACCAAAAACATATCTCACCCGGCTTCAAAACATTATCGGAGTCCCGCCGGTACAGCATCCCGGTGCTCCACGCAAAAATATATCCGAATAGCACAAAAAACAGGCAAAAATTCATTCTTCAAATGGCACGTATACAGGGGGATCACAGAACGCGACAGCGGGTATATTTTAACTTGTATTTATTTGACAGTCTTCCGTGTCGCGGCGGCCGCGGGTACACGAATAGACTGAAATAAAGTATTGAACGTATAGCTGACATTCTCGATACGGCCGCGGCGTGGTGCAAGATCGGAAATCTAATATGAATACTCACCGTGTTGGTTGTTCGTAAATAATGTCGAAAATGCGCCTAATAAAATTCGTGTGCATCAAGCGGTATTTGGAGATCGCGGGTATATTGTATGTACGGCAGGAATTTGGATTCCTTCGTTGTTGGAGTTGTAGTGTTAAAATATAATATCTATTTTCTCTTTTAGTTAAAGTTATAGTTTGTAGATTTTTATTTAGAAGAAAAGATTCGTGGCTCATGGATACAAGAGAGTAACTGTTAACGCGTCAGGTTGTGGGCTTGATTCCCATTCGAGTTTAGTGTCGAGCACATTGCCTCCAGGATTCAGCGGAATGTGGGGAACAGAAGTATCTTAAAGAGAACGGAGTGTCTAAGCACTAGGTTCCCAGGTTCCCTCTGCCTATCCTGCTATGTAGGGGATATAGCCCATGTACCTATATACAATGATAACTTTATAATACCAGATCAAGGAAATAAAAATAGTTCGTATCTCCGACTGGGAATTGATTTCATAACCATCATACAAAATGCATGATTTCGAAAAATATCACTAGACTAGCCAGACAGAGAAAAGGTACAATAAATTTATAAAGTCTAGAAATGCGAACTGAGCTACAGCATAGAGCATAAAACATATAATAACTGGTTTAAAAACATTCTGTTTTTACCAAAAATAATGTAGTTTTAGGGAAATATTTACATACGTTTGTGTTTTAAATTACCAAAGGTTATACAATTTCTTTTATACAAATGTTTATTATTCCAAATGGAATATTACGTTTGTTTAACAAAAAAATCTGTACTTTCATTGAAATATAGATAGTATATTTGTTTTACTTACATGAATCTTCTACATTATCTATATATATAAAAGGACTTGTCCTCACTGACTGAGGTAAGACGCACGCACAGCCGTAACCGCTGATGGTAGAAACGTGAAATTTGGACAGATATTTACTTTTGTAATCTGGACATCCACTAAGAAGGGATTTTAAAAAATTTCAACCCTAAAGGGGTGAAATAGGGGTTCAAAGTTTGTATGGAAAAAAATTAAATCGGCACCGATTTTTATAAAATTTGAAATTTAGATTTTTAAAAGTATTTAATTGAACACGTATTTCATGGTTTTCTAGAATTCTCCCCCTAAGGGTGCAAATAAGGGGTTGAAAGTTTGTATGGAAAAATCTTTAAATCGCCACCGATTTTTATAAAATTTGAAATTTAGACTCTTAAAAATATTTCATTGAACACATGTTTCGTGGTTTATTAGAATTCACCCCTAATTACGCAAGCGAAGCTGCGCGCGTCCGCTAGTACCAGGATAAGCAGAAAAATATAGTTTTGGATACTTTGGCCTTGTTTGGCGTGTTGAGTGGAGAAACCCAATGCCAATGAAAGCAAGATGCCCATAAACGTAGGGGGTTCAATCACTGTACCACTGTGCCATGATGGTGTTAAGAAAAGACTAATTATGCCCTTTAATAAAAACCAGCTTGATCTTGAAAGCTAATTTTGGACCAATTCGAATTTTTGTATTTATATTAAATACATTTCAAAAGTTATTTTAACGAAGCAACTTGTAATTCACGCTGTTTACTTTTGCTTGTAATTGCTGACTAATTAAAGCGCTTCAAAAATACACGAGTTATAAAAATAGGAATAATTGACAGAAACTGTATTGAAAAATATTGGGATTTTTTTATAATTTACATAATTAGATAAAGGCCAAACTGGCGCATTAGGACAGTGTCTTGTTACAGGGGTAAAGCGTTTGATTGTAAACGCAATGGTTGGGGGTTCAATTTCCACTTAGGGGAAAGATTTTTTTTTTAATATTTAAGCCAATAAAGTTTCCTTCTACCAGTGCCGTTCAAACGAAGCGTAGTGTAGAGTTTTATTCAATAAGCAATATCTAAATTTCAATAGCAACAAGTACATTTAATATGGAAGAAGTATTGAAGGGGCACGAAGTGAGAGCAAACGTAATTGCGGGTCGTTACTAGTATATATAATAAAAACAGTTATAATCGAGTAATACCATATAGGTTCGAGATGAGATCATTTCTCGTTTATATTAACCATGATTCATATGTGGGCGACAGTGATGACACAGCCTCCATGTTTCCTGTATATATATATATATATATTTTTACTTACAAAACCGACTAAGAAAATGTTAAAGTGTTTTAAGCATCTTAAAAGATTTCGGATATAGATAGATGTTTTCAACTCTTTATTTAATTAGGTTAATTTTATTACTGAACAATTGAGCATTAGAGTATGTTGATGTGGGTACCACCCCATGTTTTTAATTTTTGAATGAAGTAATATTCTTAGGGACGAGTGTATTTTTCTATAAGAATATGTTTAAGTCAGATTATAAAATATATATTTTAGTCACACTCCGTGGCCCGCGAACCGCCTAATTTTCAAAACATTGCGTGTGGTGGAACTCAACGCCGGGCGTTGTTTTGTCCCCGGAGCGAGCTAATGTTTTTTTTATTAAGTACATTAAATGAATATAACAAATATTTATTTAGAAAAAGTATAAAAGTGAACGTAAAGGAAACATTATTGTTTAAAATGTTAAAATTTTACACTTTAAAAATGTTAGAATATAATAAACTAGCGGCCCGCTCGCGGTTACACCCGCGTGAACTATGTTATTCTGTCTCCATGACTACGTCCTAGTGACGTCTATGCAAATTTGAGACTCATAGCATTTGTAGTAACGAAGTTTCATACAAACTTTCGACCCCAAAAACAACCCCTTAGAAGTCGAATATTGCAAATTCTCGTCTTAGCGAGCACCTACGTCCTATAAGTAACTCCTATGCAAAATTTCAGATTCCTAGCACATGTAGTTTCTGAGATTTCGTGATGAGTGAGTGACCTTTCGATTTTATATATATAGATTAAAGTACTGACAAACTATAATTTTATATATTAATATCAAAATATATTATACATTCATATTTCAGAATTTATATACCTACATTAAGATACAAAAATACAAAACAAAAGTCAAAGTTTAATATGTGGCTTGACATTTATTGTTGAGAAGTTTCAAATCACTTCCTATATCATTCAATAGAGGTCATATATGATTTAATTAATAAAAAAAATCAATATATTGATATATTTTTAATAATTGGTGTTATATACCCGGTTTGTACAAGAAAGCGCGGAACTCATTCTGCCATATCTCGCACACAACACGGTAGACAGAGAGAACCTAGTGTTAAAACACTCCGTTCGCCATTTTCCGCCTAATTGCGTGTGGAATGGAGGAACTAAACGCCAAGCTTTGCTTCGCCACCAGAGCGAAGAAATGTAAGTGTAGAATGGAGTATCTTAACACTAGGTTCCCTCTGCCTACCCTGCTATATCCCACGATATAGCGTGAAGCTGATTTTTATTTGTAACGAGACATAGTTAATAGTAGTAATACGTTAGTGTACCAAACACTCTAGACTGATTTAATATTTTTATATTTAACATTTTTCTATATAAGAATTTTCTTGATGAATCATGATTCATAAGAACATTTTAAGTATGTCATGAGACCTTATTCAATCTTAGCACTAGAGTTCTTTGAAATATTTTAAGCCGTGATCTATGAATATATTTGCATTTATTTTTATTAAAATTCTTTTATCTTTGGCTTTCTAAGCCCTGAACATAAGTTTAAACATATATTTTTTAAATTTTTTCTTTAAAGAGTTATTTTTCAGCCTCAGTCATGAAAAGATAGGAAAAGCCTATCTAATGGTTAATTAATGGTTGAATTTAATTGGGATGAATAAACTAAGAGGTTATTTTTAACACTAATTATATTAGTCTATGTTGAATTATTTATAGAGGTCGAGTTAAATATATAATATAATTGGATAACCCACAGTTTATAAATAGCAAGGCATTGTCTGGACTGTTGGCATAATGGATTTGTCAGATAGCTACAATTGGCAGAAGGAGAAGTGGACACGAACGACTTGTTCCTGTGTTATACCTATGCATTCCTACATGTAGCATGGAATAAATTAAGACATACTTAAATCATTTTTTCACTCATTTTTGATTTCCTAACATTGACTAGGCAACCAAATGTTCTTCTTTCGACCAGATCGTGGAAATTAAATAATTATAATATTAAAATACAACCGAGTCCAAATCGAACCATCGTATTAGCTGTAAAACATTTAAAGCACAACGATGATGAGTTTAATACAACGCAATATCCTAAATACGCAAAAGGATAAAACAATAAAATAAGTAACAAAATACATAAAAACCATCTGCCACACCTTTATCCCTTCAAAACAAATTTAAAAACAAAATCAATTTCAAATCAAAGCTGTCCTTAGTACATATATGTGAAGTCCAAATTTCTCACATAATATCGCAGAGTACAGGTGCAAATTACTGTCCTACGGGGCCGGGACCCTCGTATCTTGTATATCATAACCAACTCACCGAGGTCCCTCGAAATTATTACGCGGGGAACCAATGTTAGGTATTTGATGGGCACCAGCGGGCAAGGAAGTTCTTATTATGTTGGTACCATCTTCCAGTAATATGACTGTCAGGGGAAATAACAGAACGTCGCGTGTAGTGGTGAACTTATAGTGCTATATAAGCCACTTTGTAAATACATAAGAGTACCCATTAAGATGTTACGTGCAATGTACTTTGACTTTGTCTGGGTTATATTAAAATAAATATCGGTACAAACGCCCTGTTATTCCATTTTTGTATGCACATAGCATATATGTATATATATGTATTTTATATATGTATTTTGTATATGTATTTTGTTATGATTATTTATTTTAATCGGTAGAGTCAGACCTAAAACTTTTTACGACACCAAATTACTTTTTTGCGACACATACACGAAACTATTGCATTTAGTCGATTACTTGGAGCACTGAGTTGGGATTTCTCGGAACCCCTAGTCTTAAAATGTATTCAAACGAGCATTGATTAGCTATCTACAAAATTACAATTGATAGATTCTTGCAAGCTAGTTTAGCATAATTTTTGAATCAAGCACGTAGTGAATTTGGGAATCTAGTGTTAAGGTGTCCACTTTCTATAGGTGTACCAACCCATACAATTTGTATAATTACCATCATCATCATCATCAGCATATCTTTGTCCACTGCTGGACATAGGCTTCTACAAAGGCACGCGACTGAGCTCGATCTTCAGCTCTTCTCATCCAACATACAATTTGTATAGGTGAAGGTAAATAGATAAGTGTATTATCTAACGATAGTTGTTACTTCTATGTCTCTAGAGTTAGAGCGACCTGTAACGACACATAAAATATCTACGTTAAAATAAAATATGACAGCCGAAGTATTTCTGCGAGCATTTCAAAATACGAAGCTTTAGCCTTTTCATTTTTAAATTCAAAGGGACTTGTTTATGTGGCACTGAATTTTAAAAATATTATGTTTCCACCACTCAGTTCCTTCTGCCTACTACGCGGGTCTCCTCCTAATGCGGGAGTTGCGCGAAGCAAAAAATAAACAGAAATTTAGAGGACACTGTTAGTATCAAAGAATCATCTTTCACAGTCAAGATGGAAATGGACAGCCATTAGTGTAAAATCAATACAAAATATTTGTTCTGGCTACGTACGGTACAAAGAGAAACAGATCTCCTTACATGTTAGTTGCTTTCGCTTATTATAATGTCTATCGTATAACATATTAGTTTCGGGCAAATATCATATTTGTGTTGTACAAGAATACTGAAAGTAACATTATTATATTACAGAATATAACAACAACAAGACAGAATATTGTAAACATCAAGAACTGGCTATTCGGAGAGGACAGATCGGATATTTACTGGGATATATCTGAATACAATAGAAAGAAAGTGAACTTTATACTTTCGACTTAAAGTTTATTTTTATTAGCCGATGACAAAGTCTAGCGCTCCAAAATGTAATGAAAGGAGAACTAACATTTTTATAGAGGTTTCAACGACTCTCGGAACGGTAGCGAGCGTTTTACATTCAAGGAATCCTCGTTCTATTATATGCGGCGTAACACATCGCCTTTTATGTGCGACAACCATCTTTATTCAGCGAATACAACGTTTATTCATTTAAATTCAAGCACACTGTAAGTAAGAGGTGTGAAATTAAAGTTTTAATTTTTTTTGCAAACAGTAGAGCAGTTTTGTACGAAATTTAAAACCCATTTAGATATTACCGTACTCGTTTAAAAACTTTACAATTTAAATGCTCCATTTTGTAAAAATAAAGCAAATCCTGTTTAAAATAGTATGAAATAGCCTCACCGCAGTTGCTATCTTCGCATTTTCAATACGCCTAAAAAACATCAGGCTCAGTGTTAGTGGGCTTAATACATACTTACGAGTATATTACAAGTTTTTAGTAACTCATTTTAATTACAAGTGCTTAGGAAAATACTTATGATACCTATGTGTCTGTAAAGTTATACAAAAAAATATTGTTAATAAGCGCGGCGTTGTGTTCCGCCACTTAATTTCCCCAAAATTAGGCGGAAATTGGGGAACGGAGTGTCTTAACATTAGGTTTCCTCTGCCTACCTTTTATATGCGGGATATAGTGTAAAGCTAACATAAAAAAAACATATTTTTACCATTACATACCGCCGGGTTAGAATGTAAACTTGCTAAATCTGTTTTTTTTCGCTATGTTTTATTTTATACCATTCGAAAGTGTAAAAAATATTATTATTTTACTTTATATAGTACAGAATACAAATCAACGTTCGAACAAAAACCTGCCAATACATTTACAGTCAAAACTTTTTAAAAAGTTGTTATTTTGCCTGTTAGAAGGTTTACACTCTAAACCCTTGACGATATTAAATAGTGGTAAAGATTTCGAAACGGTTCAGTGAGCTTATGTAGATAATCAGTACGGTAGTACTAATTTATTTATTTTTTATCTTTACGCTGTATTCCACACATAGCAGGGTATCTGAAGTGAACTTGGGAATGTAGAATTAAGATACACCATTTCCATTAACTTCCGTTTCCTACTTTCCGCCGAATCCTGGAGGCATTGCGTGTTGAATGGTGTAACTCAACGCCTTTATTTTTATATTACTTTTATTTATGTAAAATATAGTATTATATCCGGAGAAGCCCTAGGCACAGTTCTATGGCCACTAGGTGAAAACTTCGCTATCGGGCAATACTAACAACTCTAACGAAACTCAGAACTTCATAGAGCCTCTACGAGTATTAGATAACTGACTAAATAATCTGGCAGATAACTAACATGGAGAACTTAATGACCTAATTCATTTCATTCATAGAGCACAGTTAAATTTGAATTTTGAACCTAATTCAAAATTTCAACACGCTACGTACGGAACCCTAAAAAATATTTTATCTTCAATATGTAGAGCACTACTAACTCAGCCTCGAGTTCGTCAATCATTTTCCGTTTCCTTCTTATTCCCTGCGGATTCCTTATTCGTGCTGTATAAGAGATTACTACGTAATGCCCTACAATTTTATATTTTTAAAAAAATATATATTTAAGTATTAGTTATATTCCTGATTACTTTTGACACCATTGTGGCGTAGCGGCAGAATGTTTGACTGTTAATGTGATCGTTGGGTGTTCGATTATTTAGACAGTTGAAATATTTACAGATGGAGGGAGTATTTCTGTTGTCGCTGTAACTACAAATAATAAAATAAAACTGTATAAAATAAATATTTAAGAGCGTTCCCATACTACAGTGTTTTGTGTTGCCGTTGTTATATACGGAACCTTTTAAGAGCGAGTCCAACTCGCACTTGGCCAGTTTATGCGTAAAATATTTCGTTTTTCGCACAACATATACAAACAAGCTCACATCACCCGCAAGGTGAACTATCAAAACGTCACTCCATAAAACGTTGCTTTCCAAAATGTATTTCCAATTTTTCCGCCATACGCCGCAAATGTAATGGCGTATTTTGCGGTCCTTTTCGTATTTTTTACGAGCGGCCGTCGGTACGGTATTACGCCGACATGTGGCCCCGAGGTCGCTTATTATTTCTCGACCGACACTGATTTCATTAGTTTACCTATACGAGTATAGTTTTAAAGTATCTACAGGTTTTTTTGTGTTTTGGGTTTTCGTATGTACTTTTTTTCATAGCTTTTCCATTTTCTTTTCTGATATACATACACTAACTCTATTTTTGAGTTATTTTTTAACTTTGATGATAGTATGGTTTTACTTTATAAGAAGTTATTATTCTATGAATTTTCTTTGAAATTAATAATTAAAATTTTTTGCAATGATATGCATTTGTTTATATTTTTTTTTTCTTGTTTGTACATAGAGGAAAGAGAAAGAAAAATCTTTATTTATTGGTAATAATTATATTATTATACACAATATTTATATACATAGTCAACCCGCTGCTCGTTTTACTCGTTATAAAAGAAAAACCTCCTTGATAGAAAATAAACGTATACGAGACAATTATAGTAGGACTTACTTCTATACACTGTATTTTTTATATTATTCAAATAAATTTCTCACAATTATTTTTTTTAATAAAATCCTAATTGAGAATCGAACTCGCAACCATCGCGTTTATAATCAGATACACCATACAGTCACACTAATTTACGATCGCCCTATATTTATCTATCAAAGTGCACTTATAGGCTCTGACCGTTTTCAGGTGAAAAAAAATGTAATTTTAAGAAATTAAATTGAAAGATATTAAGGCCTCTCACTGTTGGCAGTAATTCCATTGTTTGCTGTCGTCGAGCCAAAAGTCGAGTTGTTCTACCTAAATGTAGCTCTAGTACTTGAAAGCTGTTACTTAGTTAAAATTTGCGAGTATTATTAAAGAATTCCGCTGGCAAGTAGAAAATACAAATGTTAATTATAGATTGAGGCTGTATTGGCGCAACAGCACAGTCTTACACTGAACGAGTTAGTTGTCTGTTCGATTCTCACTCGGACAAATAATTAATTCTCGTTTTTCCGCTTTGGTAACGAGGCAAATGTGTTTCGTCTTTTACTGCGAAATGTCTTGTTAATTGGAAACCGAAAAGTGAAAAAAAAAATTAGATGTATATTATAGGTTTATCAATATTCATATTGTTTATGTCGAGTATAATACGTTTTGCCAGGATGTATAGCTATTTTTTTAGCTTTACACTGGGATACAATCCCTCAGTTAGCAGGGTGGGCAGATGGGACCTGGGAAACTAGTGTTAAGGTCTTCCGTTGTCATTAAGATACTTCTGTTCCTCTTCGAGCATTGCCTGTTGAGTGGTCTCAACGTTGCGATGAAACTATCATACATTTCATTCCCCTCAACGGGAATCGAACACAAAAGTCATGTTTTCAGTCGCACGCTTATGCCCCTGCGCTATGATGGCTTCAATTGTAAAAAATATATAAAATTATTTTACTCGATTGAAGTGGCGCTCATGGTTAAACCATCACATCGATTGTTCCAAATGGCTCAAAACCAGTATTATATTACAAACTATCTATTAAAGCACCATCTATTCACTATTTAAGCAATAGCGGAAAAAGCAAAATACTGTACATATATCCCCTTATCTACGCGTTTTATTTGTAAACCGGATTCCGAGGGAAATTTATAGCGAAGGTTTTTTTTACTATTTTCAAGTTAAATCTCGTTTGAGCACACTCGTGTCAGTATTTTTTATTTTAAATATGATAGTATGGTCATATAAAATAGAGTAAGTGCTTAGAAGTGTATGGTACTTAGTTAAATTATTGAGGATTGTATGAATATTTTAACTTTCGAATAAGTATTGAAAAGTTTGGATTGCATACATTTTATTTAAGCTTCTCTTTTCCATTGAAAACCTAGTGTTAGATGCTCCGTTTCCCAAACACCGCCGAATGTTCGAGACTTTGCGTGTTGAGTGGCGGAACTCATCGCCGCGTAAATCCGTGGATGAATGATTTTTAATTATACAAGTGTAATAATATCTGACTATACAACAATGGTCCTGGGATGGATTACCATTGAGGGACATAATATTTATTTTTTTCCAATCACGGCGTTAGATCCCGCTTCTCAATTACAAGCATTCAGAAATTGGATGAAAAGTGAAAAACTTGAGGAAATTACAAAATTATACTAAGTCTACGTTTTAGGTAAGTTAGTAACAATAAATTCAGTACAGGGTTAAGCATTATCACTCTTTTAGATATTTATATTCTTTTCAATTTGGCTGTTTAATAACGTTATAACTTGCCCTAATGCCAACAAAACAAAAGCTTCGTTAAACACAAAAGGGCAAGATAAAAAGGCCTCGGGATTAAGATCTCATTATTTTCCGTTTAACACCGAACAAAGAAAAACTACCACAATCACTCAGGCGACTTCCTTGTTTCTAGCGGACTTTGTCATTATTCGGTTTATAATTGGAAACCAGAATAGTAAGCTAAATATAAAGGAGTTACTTTAAAATTAAATGGTAATAACGTTTCGTGTAATTCCTACGAAAACGCTTTAATTGAATACCATGAAGGAGTCGGTGTGGTGTCCGAAATGCTTTAAAGATATTTTATTTTATTTTACTACATTTTAAACATTGATGTTCTCGCAAGTAAAATTAGAAACCACAAACATCGTATGCGAGACTCATATTATGATATACTTGTATTATACTACGAAGTTGGGAATTGTTTATTTACTTAATTAAAAAAATATTATATACACTAAAATATCGAATTCAAATCTGGAGGCATTACGTGTTGAGTGACGGAACTCGCCGCGTTTTGCCGCGATACTAAAGTCAAGAAATGAAGATGTTAAATATTTAATTTCCACGAGTGGGAATGGAACCCACTACCTTTCGCGTTTACAGTCAAACGCCTGTGCACCTGCGCCGCGACTAGCTTCAATAATAATATAATATCCAATTATTTTAAATGAAAATGATATATAATTATATTAATATTAATATTAATTTTTTATAATGCCCCAAAATATTAATATTTTGGGGCATTATATCTAATCTTCCATTTTCTCGCATATTAGATGAGTGCTATGGTAATTTAATAACATTTAAATGAAGTATCCGAGGAGGACGCCTGTGTGGCGACCGATGCGGGCTCTCTTTGATCTCCACTTCTCTGCATCTAATTTTACCACCAAGTAGGTCAAAACTCATATAAGGTTATATTGATGATAGTTTTTATCTTGATACGACCTTGTGGAAAAATAAAATGAATAGTTTTTTTATTGACAAAATGGCGGAACTTGTCACATTTCCGCCGTTTTGTCTGATAGTTTTGTTTAATGTTTGTTTTGTACTTGGTATCGTTTAGACACATTGTTGCTTTGTTTTAACAGGCAAAGATGTAGTAGAGTCAAGACACTCCGTTGTCCACAATCAGCTCGAATTCAAGATCTTGTGTGTTGTAAGGCGAATCGAATATTTCATGTTTGGCAGTCGAACTCAGAATCTTCGTGGTTACAACCACCTTAGAGGCCATAGCATTCTATTATTTCCAATTTAAATACATGAAAAATTTGATTCGAACCGAAAACAATTGATTAAGACAAAATATATTTGCGTGTAAATGCGTAAATTCTTCGTGCATTTATATGTATGTAAACATAAGTTTATATATCCTATCATAAAATCTTCTGATTAAAGTTTCAAAATCAGACACGTTCAATTCGCGTTTTTTTCTCGAATGTAATAAATTTTGAAATAGTGATTTTAGTATAAAAATGTAGAATTTTAGGTTTTAGTTTTTTGTAAGCTTTTTTTATGAAAAGCTTCCAAATAAAAACGATTCATCAATAAAAATCTGTGTACGAGATATTGGCTTAACGCTTAAAAACGTGGCAGAGTTTTTGATTTTCAGTTGCATCACGCGATTGTTGGTTTTAGGTTATATTTTTACGACAATTTTCACTAGACTGATCTATATTTACTAAAAAGTCGTATAACATTTGTCAATTAACTTCGTAGGCTCCGGAGGCATGTATGAAGAAGTTGACGACGGTGGACGAGGCGGAAGTAGGTTCCCTTGTGTCTGTAGTGGTATAGTATTAAAAAAATACTAGGTTCCCGAGTTTCCTCTGACTACCCTGTTATATACCGGATACAGATTGAAGCTAAAAAAACTTCTTTCCCTTTCTAGGTGCGGTATATATAACGAAGTCCTTTTAAATAGCTACGAGACTAACTTAAAAATGATTAAAACAAACAACCTTTGAATTACCAAAAATGTAAATTTAGAAGGTACTTAATTTATTCAATTGACTCCGGCGTCTAATAATGGACGTTAATAAAGAATAACGATAAGTGTTAACCTACAGCGAATGGAAGTTCCGTGTTTCACCATTTACTTATTTTAATATATATTATGTTTTTTATAAAGAAATCGTTGTATTAAAGGATATACTGCAACCGATTCGTCAATCACGCGTCACCAATAGTTAAAGCAAGATTTATTTCATCGATTTCACCTGAAATATCGAGGGCTTAACTTCTGTATCGTCTGTTTACTAGTCATTAAATATGTAATTAACATTTTATTTGTCAAAATGACGTGAAATATCTATGTACATGTGTATATTTAAATAGTGAGCTAGCATGGCTGTACACGTAATGGTCGTGGGTCCGTTTCCTAATTGTAAAAGTGATTGTATTTAAATTATTTTAAATTTTCAAAGAGTGGCGTTAACGCCAAGAACCTAAGGGCCCATTTTTATTGGTCGTTATAGTACGGAGAGAGGCCGGTTGAGGTCAGTCGTGGCGGCAGAAAGTGGGGAACGGAGTGTCTTAACACTAGATTCCGATAGTCCGCCCCAGGATTTGTGCAAGAAATCTAGAGTTAGGTATCTTGAAATTTGCTTGTCTTATTATTATTATTCCGCAACTCAATACGCAGTATCTCTAATTGAACGGAGCAGAAAGCGTAGAACGGAGTGTCTTAATATTAGATTATCGAGTCAAAGCTAAAGAAAAACCTACTTTTCTATAATATTATTAGTATAAAATAAAAACGCCCAAGGTGTAACTCATTTAATACATTTTTATAAAAAAAATGTATAGCATTAAGACATTTTCTGTGAAATTTGTTGGGATAGTTGTTTTAATGATGCAATTCTATACGGCCATTTCACTTTGCATTACCGCGAGACGAGCTGAAACTAATGTTAGTGTCTCATAGTATCTTATTTAACGTAATAGAGATATTTTATAACGAATTTCAGCTTAAACTTTTATTTAATTAGTATTTAGTTTTTATAGTATTAACTAATTATATATTTTTAAAAATATAAAGTTTAAATTTTTTTTTATTATTATAATTATAGCCTTAATTATGTGTGCCTGATAAAAATAAATAGCATTGATATTTTTATATTATTAGAACAAAATAAAGTAATTAAGGAAATAGTTTTAAAAACAAACAAATATCCAGAAAAGTATTTTAATTATTAAAAAAAAATTTTCAATTGTTACTTTTTAGTAGAGTTTGTTACTATTCTACAGGGCTCTTCACTGCTATGCGGAAAAAGTATTAAGCTGCTTTATATTATGTTTATGATGATCACTTGTAGAATACAATATTTCCATTTCTTCGCTCTGGTGTCGAGGCAAAGCGCGGCGTTGAGTTCTGCCACTCATCACGCAATGCCTCCTGAATTCGGCTGAAAGTGGGGAACGGAGTGTCTTAACACTAGGTTCCCTCTGCCTACCCTGCTGTGTGCGGGATACAGCGTAAAGATGATTATTATTATTATTTATGAATATAGCCAAATTATACAAAATCTTTAAATTTTTATATGACAACAAGTTTAAGCAGGCGAAGCCGCGCTTGGATCGCTAGCTCTATAATATTATTATCTTTTTTTTTTAAATAAACGACAAAACATTCGCATTCATTATTGTCCGTGGACTTTTTACTCGAATTTTTAACGATTGTTTGAGGGATACTGTTACATTATTATTTTGTGTTACAAGCTGTTATTTAACTTCGCTTGTTTGTTTGCGGTACTGAATTGAGTGTTGGTTTTTATCAATGTGCTAAAAACGTATACAAAAAGTTTAAAAATGTAGCAATAAATTTAATACTGTAACTTTACTGTAACGCGGAAGCCCGCGTTTAAATGCAATTGTTATGAGTTCGAGCCCCGGTCAGGGGAATTAAATATTATCATTTCCCCGCCTAAGACAAAGCAAGACATTGTTTCACCACTTCAATGTCTTAAAAATTAGGCAGAAAGTAAAGTGTTAAGAAATGTATTAGGGAACCTAGTGAGGTTCCATGTGGCTACCCTGATATGCTCAAAAGCATTAATCTTTTTGCAAATTTTAAATTTTAACATGAATTTTTTGAGAATACTCTGTAAGAGATGTCAAAAGCGAGTGCTGTTGCATGTTTCATCAAGATTACACAGAGCCATTGCAGACCAATCAAAATCTGTCACTCAGTTTGTATCGGTACCGTTCTATTGTTTGTTTATGACTTTTATAGTTGTCAAATGGAAAACCGATTGTAGAAAGGTAAAATATATATTTTTTATTTAAAGTCTACTTTTTCTACATTATTCGATATTAAGTAAGATATTTTTGTAAAGCTATTATTTAGCAGGTAGTAAATGGAATAATTATTTAACAACGCATTCTTGGGTAATTATTATAATAGTCCAACCAATTTTTACTAACAAGATATAAGAGCTGAAAAAAAAACTTAATCTTTACCTAAAAACCTAACTAACTAACCTAGATATTTTAATCATTACATCAGAAACTAATTAGCTTAAGAATGCTATGAAATAGATTTTTACATCTTCCCTTTTTACACCTTCTGCAATAAAAATTTTGGATTGAAGTATAAATACAATGACAAATACTTCTCCATACATTTGACCACATACAAACACTTACTCCGACCAAGAATAGAATTTACGACTATCCCCACACTATTATAATCCACAAACTCACAGTTCTACAATTACAGCCGTGAAACCAAACAAAAACACGAACGAATGGCTCTAATAATTACGTAATAGAGTAAGAAATGCAGCGTACATTTAGTCCCCGGGTCAGGGAGCCGCCGGGAGCGAGGAGGTGTTCTCTATAAATTGCCCCAAAACGACGAGATACGGGGCCTACCTAAATTTCCTTAAGTACGGGCTAACGAGTTACCAACTAATATTGTCGGTTTTATAGTGTGCAGACATGCGAAACGGAACCCCATTTGCATTTATTTGTTGAAGGCTTGTTTCGGATTTCTACTGTTATTTGTTTAAAGTTCAAGGGAGTTCGAGTTTTGGATAATTATTGATATTACGCTTCTAATTTGTTGTCTAATTGACTTGCTTTGGATTTTGGTGATTGTTCGTTGGATTGTATGTAAAATGGATGTGGTATACCCTACTATGAAATGTAATATCTCCTTTTAGGATTCCATACTTTTTAAGGAAAAAAGGAACGCCAAAGCTTGTGTTAAGACATTTAATTCCCATTCCCATTAAGACACTTCCGTTTTTCACTTTCCGTCGAATTCTGGAGAAGACATTGCATGTTGAGTGACGGAGCTTAACGCCGCGCTTTGCCTCGTCACCAAAGGAAAAAAAATGTTTGTTTATTCAAACAAATTAAACTGACGAAGTTCACTTTAATCGCATCGTAAATTGAGATGCATCTGTCATGAAATACAGATCATTAACGTTAGATAAGTTGAAATGCAAACTAGGTGGAGTTTGGCTAACTGAATCACTTTACCGATCGCCTTAACACTAATCCTATAGAGACGATTTATTGCCACTTCGTTATATTATATTTTAAGTGGTTTTAGATGGTTTTGTCTGGTTGTTTGTTGAGTGTGGGTTCAAATTTGTTTAAAGGAATATTTAAAATATTGTATTTTTTATCTTGTATTCGATTAGATGATTTTTATTTACCTGTTCTGTTAACACATTTCGCGGCGCCGTTTAACACGCAGTATTCTGAATTTTGCAGGAAAGAGGAGAAAGGAGTGTTTTGTCACTAAATTGGCTCTAATTTTTTTTGCCTAGAACCTAAGTTCTCATTAAGACTTGAGTGAAGTATCTTAAATGCCCCTTTGCCCCGCTTTCAGCGCAAGGAAGTGAAAATATTAAATACGTCATTCTCCTAGGGTGCAAATTGAACCCACAATCTTTGCGTTTAAAGCACGTATGAGCGATTGCTCCACGACGACGGAAATTAGAACCGTAATATCAATAATTATCCAAAACTGGAACTTCAATAATTATACAAATCAGTTTTTGATTTGTTTTTATTACATTAAGATTATCTCATTAAACTAAAACATTTTATGACTTTTTAGTCATTATTTAAAATAATTCTTAGTTCACATATTCTAGTTTAAAATATATGTTCATAATTTTACTATAGAGTTCAATATTTCCAAGGTAACATTATCTTATTTTTCTTTGCAACACCCGCAGTTCAATCCAATCTCAATAATCTGCATCAGCAATAAACTCGAACGGATACGTGATAATGAAAAACAAAATGAACTGAGATACAGTTAAAGTATAAAAAAATATGATAATATTTTGTTTTTTTTTTCGTCATAACAGTAGGCAGAGAGAAAAATGTTAATACACTCCGTTACTTACCTTCGCGTTGCGTGTTGCGTGCTCATTTCCATAATTTAAATATAAATGATATAAGAAGGAAATGAACCCACATCCATCACGTTCACAGTCAAAAACATCCCACTGTGCCATTTTTAGTGTTTTCTATCGTTACATACCAAAATGACCGACTTACAACCATTATTTACACTATCCGTTATTTTAAATTAATAATACAAAAGTTATTATGAAAGAAAATTGGATCGGATAATTTATTTCACTCTACTCTTATCAAAAATAATATGCGCCAATTTAATCCGGTGTTATTGATATGGAAATCATTTTATGGAGTATTATTTTCATGAATAAAATCTGCCGAGCAATTTTCATTTTGCAACCATTGAATAATATATTATATCGCTTTGTGGTCGCGCTCAGCTGTTAATGGCCTCTTAGCACGGAACTAGTGCTCTTGTATTTTTGGGGCATTAATTGTGAGGAATGATAGCTAGGTATGGGGCTGTTGTATTGATGATTCTTAAATTTATATTACGAATACGACACTAAACAAACATTAAACATGCTATAAGAGCATTTAATCGTACCTGCACGTATTACTAGAACTCAAAGTTTTTGCCTCTTTCCTTAAAACCCCTTTTATTTTAGTATCAAAACATCACAAGACTACCTCCAACCAATATAACCAACATTACACGCTTAATAGTAAAATTCCCATCCAAAACAGCAATTTTCCGTGTGTTTTCAATAAAAATTCAGCCCGTACTGAGATGGATATACGGCTAACTGATAAATAGCGGGCGGGCCGGCCATACATCGGTAGTCCGAACACGCGCGGCACACCACGATTTATATACAGATGAAGTTGGCCATATTTATTTTTCTGTCCTAATGCGCCTCCTGAAATATTCATGCAGTGACCGAGCCATCCGTCTTGTCGATGTCCCTTGTTATATGATGTAATGCCCCCTATGACGAGATACTCCTAATCATGGAAGGAGGAAGTACTAAAGCTACAGGTTGGATTGCTTGGAGATATGTTTTGCTATTTCTTTGTTAAGCTTTAAATTATATGTTTATAAGTGGCTGTATGCGCCCAAAGTGTGGGGTTAAGCTCCGTTAATAAATATGGAAAGTCTGTAAAAATAACCGCTAAGTAGATAGCAAAGTGTCTTAAAATTAATTTTTGCCTATATGGCAAAAACAGAGAAATAAAAACGTTTTAAAAATTTTACATTTCAGTATCTAACGAGAATTTATAAATTTAATAAAAGCTAACTAATTAACCCAAGGTGCGACGTGTCGGGTGACACGCAATATCTTAATAAGCGGGAGGAGGACAGCGAAGGACGTCCTGAGACCCTCTGTACACATACATTACAAAGTGAGTGAAAACCAGACTTCATATGATGCTAAATATACGTAATTTAATATTTTTAGAACGTTAGTTTGCATTATGAATGGAAAAGTATTATATAGTCGTATAAATAAGAAAGCGTATAAGAAATTCGACGTTGCGCGATTATAGCGTATGGCGTAATGGTCAGAGCAATTGGACAATTAATAAGAGGCGTGGGTTCGAGTCCCGCTGCGTTCAAAATTTGATATGTTTTCATAATAAAATTCATGCACCTACATAATCTAACAAAGATGATCATGAAGGTATTTATAAAACAACATTCATAGTAAATATCTGTTAGTTTCCTTTACAATTAACAATTTTGATCTATCTCCTATAAACTTATGTCTGTTCGCGACAGTTCGGTGGCCGATTCGAAATTTGATCGTCATTTGTCCATAAATTGCAATATACGGGCAATCATCTCGGTAGCGACGATATTATCGCGCCATTTCCGTCCCACCAGGAATTGATGAGTTTCACATTTTGAATAACAACTCTATTTTCTAACCGAAAATTTTGACGCCATTATAAGTTAGCTCTAAACTAATATTTAATCAACTTATGGTTGAACTTTTTGTTCTACTTGAACTGTATATCAGCACAATTAGCAACTTCGACAGTAAAATTTAACATTAAGTAATTCTGTCATCATAATTACTTATAACTTCAGAATTCAGCGAAAAGTTTTCCACTTTTACTGAAATATTTTAATCAGAACGAAGTGCCTTAACACTAGGTTTCCAGGTTCCCTCTGCTTATCCTCCTATGTGCGATGTGAAGTTAAAAAATTGTATTACACATAATTTTATAAAATTTACTAATATGTTTCACATAGATCACCTATGTGAAACAGGAGAGAATTTATTCACCATCCCCTCCACCACTTTTAAGTAACAAAACACTAAACAGAAAGACAAAGTAATTTTAGAGCACAGATTGATTTGCAAACAGATAAAGGGGGTTCTTGAATTGAAACGGAAGGTAATCACTGTAAAACAAAAGCGACGCTAGAACGTTAAGCAGACAGTATTAAGAAGGGCAAGGCCGACTAAACAAAAAGATTAAGTACTTACCCTCTAATAGACAACTTAAATCCTAAACCTAATTATTCAGTCGCGTTAATATTCAGCGCTCGTGCAAAACAAAGAGAATTAAAAATCAAGATACTCCAGTTCAGTTAAGGTGGCGTCCAATTCGCGGCGAATACCAATTTAATCTTAGCCACGGACCTCGTTCCGTGAAATTTGGTTACAAAAGGACAGAAACAACACGGAATATTAGACTGAAAAGAAAAATAAATGCGGTAAAACGTTGGAGCATACAAAATTAGAGACACCCACAAGTTATAAAAGGTAACGGTGCACCATGAATACGAATCCGGCTGATGGCCGTAGATTGAACTTTTATGGGACATGCAAGAGTTATGGGCCGCGTCATTATTTATCATGCGAATGCTTGGTGTGGTAAGGACGTTCAATGTAAGCGTTTTGTGATGTATTTGATTTTAGTTGATGGTTGTGGGTTCGATTTTGTTATTGAAGTATGAGGAAAAGTTTAGAAATTATTAAAATGTTTTTCAGGGTAGGCAGACTGATGGAGCCTAGTGTTAAGGTACTCCGCACTCCCACTTTCCGCCGAATTCTGTAGACATAGTGTGTTGAGTGGTGTATCTCAACGCCGCGCTCTGCCTCGGCCAGAACGAAGAAATGAAAATACTAAATATTTCATTACCTCGAGTGGGAATCGAACCCACAACAGTCTACAGTCACAGTCACAGCCTCTGCGCCACAACTGGCTTTGGTAAAGTTATTTACTTTTTTCAGGCTCTGGCAAGCACTAATTCGGATTTGGTAGACTCGTTTTAGTTACGTTACTTATATTATACGTTTACGTTACATATATATTTTACCACGTTGGATTCTGGGGGCAGTAGAACAGAAATCTATCTCTTAACCTTTTTAGTACTATCTGCCTTCTCGTATGTGAAAAAACGTGTGAAGTTGGATAAAAGTTTATTTCATTTCTTATATGCGTGTCAAAATGATGACGACTTAATTACACATTTTTTTGTATAAATAAAGAATGCCGTTGAGTTTTCTCCATTTAAGAGACAAAATGTGCTTACACTTGAGAAAACAGTGATTCTATAGTTTATTGGTTTATATCACAAAAGACCAGAGAAAGAGAAAAGAAAATCATATATACTTAACAAATAATAAACGCTTATAAACTGTACCACATAAAAACAGTATAAAAAAGTTATGCTTAGAAATACTGGAGTTGGTGACAATAATGTATAGCAGATAGCTGTTAATAGCTGTATAAAATGCTGTGATTTTTACGGCTACCTCAATAGCCTATGTTTAGAGACTATAGTCTCATATGGAACTTAATATAGAATATTGTCTCGTATGTTTTAGATTATGTTTTAAATAAGAAATAAGGATTTGTAATAATATTTTGCTTAAAAATATTCAGTACCTTAAACAAGATTGATTCAGAATTTTTTGAACTTATTGTTTACTCGAGTGTATTTCATCGTCGCTCAATGCTCAACACGAAAACGAAGCAATACAGAAATCTGTGCCATCTGTAAGCAATTGTAGGGACACACAGACTGCTACAACGGCACAAAGCCCCGATTATGATCGATGACAATAATAACCGAGGCCCAGGCTCTCGTTCATTATTTATCTTCACACTTCGCCGGTCGGTAAGAATTTTTCATGCAAATATTAGGCTCCCGGGCGTCAGGCAAGTTTCATAAACGCTCTAACGCCGTTTTATGAACTCCCTATTTTTATCTTGATATTTTGAGGCCTTTGTAGCTTGTATTCCCTTTCGAATATTGCTTTGTTGTTGACTATAAATTCGCTTTTACGATTTAATAGCGAGTTTTGTATTATTTTTTTGGCATTCCTTTTTTGTTAATATATTATTATTTCGTGAGCATATTTGGTGATGTGTTTTATTATGCGGATGTGGTTCTGGATTCTAATCTGACTCGAGGGGAAAAATTGGGATTTTTGCTGTTCCAGTTGTGCGAAGTATGTCTTTGAATCATCGGACACCCTGTGACTGTTAATGGGTAAAAATAAAAACCAAAGTAACAGGTCTGTGATAATAAAATATGTTAGTTGAGATTTGTTATTGCAAATGAACTTTGCACCTTGTCAATAGCATGTATTACATGTGCGTGTATACAGCGCTGCGTTGAGTTCCGTCACTCAACACGCAATTCCTCCAGAATAAGGTTGAAAGTGGGGTTCCTAACACTAGGTGAGGTAACTTAGCCTACCCTTGCTAAGTGGCGGGATACAGTGTAGAGTTAAAAAAAGAAGTCTTCTTAAGCTGAAGTCAGAGTAAAGTATAAGATTTTAGCAATCGCGTTTCCTACGTCCATTAGCCCTAATGTTACGATCTGTTTCAGCGAGCGTTCGTCCGTTGAAGCGTTTTAAAGTACATTTCTCTTTATTTCATAATCTGAGTTACGTTCAACTACAGTGTATTGTGCGCCGTAATGGGAAATATATAATGGTGTAAATAATATTAAATGTAGTCTTTCGGAGTTGTGTTATAAATCTAATATCTTAGGCAGGCTTTTTTGTATTTTTTGTTTTTTATAACGTTGTGTCAAGAAGAGTGCGTTATTTATTGGTACATTGCGATAAAAATATTTTACGTTAGCCTCACGTTGTATCCCGTACATAGAACGGAAGGCAGAGGGAACCTGAAAACGTAGACATCGAACCTATAATTGTCAAGCTTACCGTTGCACGTTTTTGTCCCTACGCTACGCCACGACTGGCCTCAATAATAATGCTACGTTAACATTAAAACGTTAATATTTAATTAAATAACCAGAATTGTGTAGATTTCGTAGATATGTTTTTAGGAACGTTCAGGGGTTCATCCTCAGGGATTTCATACTGTTTCTCATACGTGTCCATCATAAGGGTGTAATCAAGAGCTTTATCTAAAATTGAGAAAGGAATTCGTGTGGATTATTTGACGAGCTTCGAGATTTCCTTTCGTAAATTCTATAGAGCATTTGTTGGTTATTATATTTCTCTGTACTCTTGCTACTTGAACACTAATTCTTCATGTATGATTTTTAATATTTTGTCATAAGTGTCGTCCCCTAAGGCTTCTACGCTGTTTCTTCTGCATATTAGTGACATATTAGAAGATTCTAACAAAAAAAATATAGGTAAAAATAATTTTATTATAATTAAAGGTCTAGTTTAGGATTATCTGCACACAAAACTAGAAATAGCAAAACTTATATGTTGGATGATATTGCAGTTTCTACTCAAAGTTTTAAAACGAGCTGTAATGTATTTTCTCGTCTTTTTATTTACAAAACTGTAACAGTAAAATGCGATAGCCTTAAATTATCTTACACAAAGGTAACATTATCTCAATGAGAGATCTTTTCCGCCTTTCTTCGGAGATGAGGACAATTTTATATTAGATTCTGCAAGGGCTTCTTTTATTATCAGATAAATATAAAAAAATGTATACACAGCATTTGTGCCTACCCTCAAGCAGTTTTCGTCAGAATTTTGAGTTGCTGTTCTTCAATTAACTTTTTATGATTACGTTTTGCATGAATTGTATTTCTATTGCTTCGATATTTTTGGGTAATATACGAATGAAAATAAAAATAAATATATTATTGAATAGAATTGTTTCTTAAATGATCCATTAAATGATATTTATTAATTCACGTGTCTACAAAACATCTTTTTATCGAAAGTAACCACCACCATTTCACCACTTGAAACAATAAACCTATGAAGTAAGACAATCCTTACCAAAATTATATTAAAAAAAAAAACACCTTGATCATTCTAGAAACAAAGTGTACTTAATAAAATATTGTAAAAAAATAGTATTTCATTCATTAACTACGACATATTTAGAACCGGAGTTTCACAAACAAAAGTAACCTAAAATCGTTGAACGTTAAATAGTCTCTTTTCAAATGGTAATTTGATTGTATCCAGTTTGGTTCAAAGAGTGAAATATTCTTTTCATGGGTCGGGACGCCGCGGGAGAATTATTAATGGGCGTAAAACTTCGCAAAACTTACGTTCGGTTCGCAAGTTAACACCGAAGTGTCAAGAACTTGCTATATTTTTTTCATTTTGGTAAAGTAGTCAAAGTGCTACGTACCTATACGTTACATATATAATGTAGAGTTTTCAATTTTCTATCGTCATCTTTTTTGTTATAGTTTTGATAAATTATGTTTGTCTTTATAATACATACATATGTTAGGCGGTTTCGTGGTCGCGTCTTTGAGTTTCACTAATAATTATATACCTACTAAATCTGGAAAAATTGGGCTTTGTATGGGATCGGAGTGCCTTAACACTAAGAAACATAATTTGGCAAAGGTATTTTTTTTTAAAATAATTAATATTGGCGTCCGCATATCGGCGTTGGGACTTATCAGGCTAAACATAATGGTAAAAGGCTCAAACATCACTTTCAAATAGGCACAACACACAAATAAGGTAATAGAAGCACTTATAGGAATTCAATTTCCTCGCCATCATAACTATTGCAGCGTTGTGTTCCGCTTTAACGACGATTTTAGTACATATATATACCAATTTTTACTATAATTAAATTCGTCGCCACCATAAAAGTTGAAGTCCGATGAGTTGTGAATGTAAAAACTTTGTAAGGAATATGGTGTGATGCGATACGTCTGTCGCGGCGCACTTCATCATCGCATTTTTACGAGACAATAAATGCCTCATCTACGTAGCTAAAGCTAAACGCAATGCTTTTTTAGAAAAATAAACTCGATGCTATGACTAATGTGGTACAAAGTGGGAATAATATTTGTTTATTTTTTTTCTGCCTTTATACAGTTTAGTTTATATGCGTTGCATACATGGCCTTTACACTCTCTGGTTCTCTCTGCTTACCCTGCATGCGTGTAGCTTTTTAATACAATTAAGATAAGTCATAAATAATTCCGTTTTGAATATCAGTAATATTCTAATAATTTTTTATCCTTTTCTACTATTATTATTTAATTAAGAACAGGTGATTTAAAGCACAGAAGAAAGGGCTAACATACATTAATAACTTAATTCCATTCCACCATAATTGACTTCAAATGAATGTATTTTGTATATTTTACTATGAGCTTTGAGAAAGGAAAGTAAAAATAGAAATATGTTTCTTTCTTGTTTTATAACAAAGAGTTGTTTGTGTTTTTTTAATGATTTCTAAGTGGATTCTTTCAAAACAAGCCATTGTAGTGCGCTGTAACCTTAGGCTGATGTTACATATAAAACTATTTATATACATGCATCTGTATATGAATATAGGTGTAGGTAATAAGTGCATTTTAACTCCTTATAAAATTAAAATGTGTGGGAATATTTAGGAAATCAATGATAAAAATAAAAAAACCGTGTAAGGGCGAATTGGACTCACTCACCGAGGGTTCCGAATTAATTACAAGATTGTATGTCAACGGGAAGTACAATTTAGAAAAGTAGTCAAACGTAAGTTTGCGGGCGTATGCACTCATTTTGTATGAAACGAACTACAAATATAAGTTTGTGATGATATTTTTCTATGAAATACATAAATTTTCGCTTTTCTTTTATTTTTATTATAATTTCATGTCAAATTTCATATTCATCCTACAGTTGTAGGTCCGTATTTGATATTAATTTAAGCTTGACACCTCCACGCAGTTATTATTTTAGTAACAATCCAAAATTATAGCTTTAATATTTTAATAATAATGTTTTTTTAAATACTTATAAATAAAAACGAATTTCTAATTATTATACGAACTTAATAAAACATAAAAAATATATTACTAAAGCGAATATATATTACGAGTTGGTAAAACTGTCTGTTACTCGAGCAGGCCATATTTTATTCCACATCTTCCTACCGGAAAAGGAAACTATACGTACAACTCAAACCTCAGGTACGCGCTCTGGATTTGAAGCCTACTTCCGGCGCACTTTAAAATTCAAAATTCAATTCTACTGTTTATTCTACGTATATTCATAAATGTTTTATTTTTATAGATTTGATGTGTTTTACACTGTTGTATTAGTGATAGAACTTTTTTGTATAATCGCAGATTGTGTACGATGATTGTCGAAGAAAAATAAGTTGCTTTTTTCTTTAGAAAGAATGACCAGAAGGGCTAGTGATATGGAAATTTATTTTCATTTTCTATATTAACCATCAATCAAGCTAGATAGAGAGAAAGTTATATATAGTAAAAACATCCATATATGTATCTAGAAAGAGGTGGACGTTTCAATATTTTTTTTATATTAAGGAATAATTATATTCACTGTGATATTTATTCTGTGACAATTTTGTTTTAGAAACGAATCAAAATAACACTACCTATTACCTATAGTAAGCATATAAAAAATATTTAAGCAAAAAAGACAGTTCATTACCACCAAAATAAAAAGGAACTTAGTAAAAAGTAAAAACCAAATTAGAGTGTTTACATCGTTAATATCAAAATAAATGTATTCCGGGAAACCTCGGATTTAAATAAATTATTCCTTTATTGATGTCCCGGCCTCAAGTTAGTGTTCTTAATTAAATATTTAGCTCTCAGACTCAAATGAACAGGCGTATTCTGGATATCCATATTTATAATGCGAATGGATTGTAGGTTTGTGCATATTTACAAAAAAATAAGTTTATAGTATTTTTAGGTATTTAATTATAGCGAAGATATTTTTTTTATAAACGACGAGGACGATATTTTACGTGACGAGCTACGGGTAGTGTAAGTTTAATCAAAGTCAAAGTCAAAATATATTTATTCCATAAAAATGCTTAACATTTACTTGGACATGTCAAAAAAGTAAAAAAAATAAATAATTAAAAACAAAATAACCAAAAAAATGTGCAATTTTGACTTGAAAATCATTACGTAAAGCTAGATAATCAGGAACTGCACCATTATGGTCTCAAAGGTACAATTATTTTCATATGTGATTATTAATTGCAGTAGGTATTTAGAATATTAACTTGCGTGTGTGTAATATTTCCAATCCATACTTAAAACAGTAACCACGTCGCTCATTTGGGGCAACAAGGTATACAGAACAAGTATTTATACAATTTGATCAATTGACTCTCGTTACTTTAATAAAAGTGCCAGAATAGGGCTGCTACAACGGAGCCCAAAGGCTGTTTGCTGACTGCGGAACTCAGCACTAATTTGTCAACCCTCATTACTGTTATCTTTCGCGTTCCGTGAGATTTTACTACGTAGTTCCCTCTGAGCTGCGATCCGCTTGCATTTTGGTTGTAAAAAGGTTTTCCGTGTACCTCGCTTTGATTGATGTTGGTTAAATGAGAAATTGTGTTTTTAAAGTATTAAATCTATTCGTGGTTCATAGTTCAAGGTTTTTCCGCATAACATAAGAGATAACACACTCTGTTCCCCATTTTCTATGTAATTTTTCCAGATATTGAATATTATGCACCGGAATTCAACGCCGCTTGCTTAGTTTGCCAGAGGGGGGCAAATGAAAAATATAACGATTTTTGTATGAACTATGATTTATTCAGCATGTTTCAGAAAATCCTCAATGAATTTACAAAAATACGAATATACCGGATAGAGCTTTGTGTGTCCAAAGTTTTTTAGTGTTATCAAAAACGACAGACTAACTAGACCCACTTGCAAAGTAACGCTTGGAGTTGTATAGAACATATTCTGCATACATTATACATATACATGTTTAGTATTTACATATTCATAAACTTATTTCCAAGCTCACAGATTTCTATATTTACGTTGAAATGTTAGTGTTTTTGCTTCTGTCTCGGTCATAGTTATAATTTTAGGAAGAAGGTTATTTGGAATGGAAAACCAACGGAAAGTGCAACTCATTTTGTATAAAATTTTACTACCATGACCCTCTGAAGAATTATTATTGCAATTATAAGTTTGTAATGTTTTATTCTATTGAAAACTAATAAATTTTCACTTTTCGCAATTCTGAGTTCACGGAAAGTACTCTGTAGGTTTATAAGCGCCTGTATCTTTTAATCACGTTGGCTAACAGTTTTATTTTTTCACAGCTCTTAGGTACAGTAGACCTGAATATTTGATATAAATTTTAGGTTGATACCTAAGAAAAAAAGCCGTTTAAAAAGAATGGACGGACGGACGGACAAGAAAGTCATCCTATATGGGCGCTTTAACCTTGACTCCATCCACTCTCTCTACAAGATAAACAAATCTTAACTTAGAGAAAGCGCTATACTATCTTCACTTTTTTTAAGAAATAAAATATTTCAAGAAAAAAAAGTTGTGTTGAATAAATATTAAATTCTACTGTCAACACTGCATATATAAATAAAATATAGACATTTAAATTCTATTTAACATAATTTATTATAATGAAAGAAATCAATATAGCTGTCACGAAAAAAAGGAAAGAGCACAACTTAACGGTTATTTACGAATCGTTAAATCTATTTATGTGCCCGAATAGTCCTATACTTTCGTAACGCTGACTTTATCTAGTATTAAAGAAAGGGCTATAAATTAACGCAGAACAATTTCGCCTCCAATAAATTTCACTAAGTAGCCGCACCCCAATCCTTTTGCCGATTATAATGTGATTAAATTAAATCGGCAATTTCAATAAGTGCTGCGCCTTGGTACACATCTACATATTTTATTCGGCCGAGCTATAAATTTTGTTGAGACGGGATTGTAGTGAAAGTATCTAGATTGATATCGTAAATATTCTGTCGTCTAAATTTTCTTTAAAAGAATAGATTTGGAATTGGAAATGAGCTAGACGTGTCTAGTATATATTATTATATTATATAAAAGTAAGCTTCGTTTTTAAGATATAAAATATAAAAGTAATAGAATAAATGTATAAAAATATTTATTTTTTAATTAACCAAGCAAGTTTCTACAATAATTATCGACATTTACAATTGTTACATCAACTATATTTCAACAACTCTTAAAGTTAACAAACAGATTGTTTATTTAAATTGTTTTCAAATACATTCAAACTGTACCAATCTTCCAGAGAATGGGGGCGATTGATCAAAAACAATATATCTATTGTTATTAAGATACAATACTTTATGAAAATAAAGTGCCACAGTAAATGAGTCTTAATAAATAATTATTCTATTTTACTTCCCGATGTATCCCGCATATATATAACAGGTTAGACAGCGAGAGCCCAGTGTTAAGACAATACGCTCCCCATTTTAGGAACGGCGGAACTAAACGCCGCGATAGTTAAAGCAGAAAGCTTAAATTCAAAACCTAGCGACACTTACGACATTTCACTAATAAACCTTCTCAACGTTTTTGTAGCATTGTCTACACTAATTAATTGTTGAATACCTGCACGGCCTGTGTTTCAGTGGAAAGCAAACAGACTGTACACTATTTTTTTTTACTACTTCAATGCAGACCTCTCATTATGTTTCTCTTTCTGTTTAGTTCTAACATTTAACGTAGATTTATATGCTTGGTAAAGAAATAGCTTTTTATTGAATACAGCATATACAACGGTAATGAGAACATAGTGTTAAGACACTACGTGCTGAGATACTAGTTAACGTTAGAAAAATATTTTTTTCGTTTTATTACATTTTGTAGAGTTTTAAACCTATATTTGCTGCGTTGATGGATGAAATTAAAATTAATTCAACAAATAGTCAATTAGTAAGAGAATAGAAAATATTTCAATATTTCATACAATAGGTTAATGAAGAATCTTACATACAATAGTCCTTATAATTTTCAACAATTATCTAAAAGAAACAATGAAACTATTCTGCTAGTAATCCTCTTAATTAACTTAACACCCAATACATCTCTCTAAGCATCGACGTGCACAATTTTAAAGAAACGCAAATATATTCGTATTAGAGATCATAAATTATGTTCTCGTTTTCAATAGAAGCACCGCGAAACTGGGTCGTAAGGCAGGTGGGGTGCTTTAGGTGCTTTCCACATTGGCTTACCTTTTATGAATTGTGTTATAGTAAGAAAAAAATATTTCTTATATTTTTTTATTTTTAATGAAGTTATTTAGTTTTGAAGTTTGGATTAGAAAATATTGCGTATACGAGTATGTATAAAGATAAATACCTTACTAAAGAGTAAGGTGAATTTTATGAATAGGCATAGGGAAAATGGTAACATAGTGAACTAAGACACTTCGTTTCCTGTTAAGACATTTTCGTTCTCCACTTTCTGCTGAATTCTTGAGACATTGCATTTAGAGTGGCGGGGTCCAATGCCGTGCTTTGTCTCGTTAACAGAGCAAGGAAATGAAAATATTAAATATATTATTTCTTACCCATAGGTACCTATTATTATCTATTGACACTGAAGCCTTACCTCATTACCTTTAATCATGTATCTTATTTATATTTGTATAGCAATCGTAAAGTTTTTCACAGAACACATCTCAACTAAGTTTCAAATGTGTGATCGTAATAGTTTCAGGATACCGACAAACAGACTTATAAGGCTTCCAATTTTGTTATTAAGCTACGGAACCCTAAATAAGGATTCCATAAATATCAAGAATTAAAATGGACCACGCAACAACAAAACTTTTTAAACTAAAACTTAAAGGAAAGGATATTTTAACTATATCTTTGTAGAGCACTTACTGGAACACATTTTGGCTGAAAAATGAGAACTCTTTATTCCGAAAATGTATTGTTTTAAACAATGAGGAAAATTTCTCATTCTTAACTGAAAATAAAACGAAAACAATTAAAGAACGCAGGTAGAAAAATTACGTATGAAAGAAATATTGTATGTTTTATTTATTTGTTTGCACAATAATAATTGTATACGGAATATTGTCTTCTTAATTTCTGTGTTAATTTGTACTTTCATTATTTTTATTAAAATTTAATTTATAATTATTTTATCGTGAGTTCTTTCAGATCGTGCGATTACATGTTGTTTAAGTTTTTTATTACTGAGAATTGGTATTAAGTGTCGCTTCCAAAACTAAGTGGTATGGTTGACTAATGTTGTGATTACAGCTTTTATTTAAAAATATTCAGAACATTTGGAATAAGAACGATAATTTAAAAGTTATTAAATAATTTATCAGAATTAATATACTTTTTATAGGATTATTTGTAATGTCAGTTATCTAAGAAATTAATAATTTCTCCGCCCACGACCCCGTGTAACACAAAAGGAGTTCCAGGTGCTTGCCGGCCTCTAAGATGGAGGTAGACGCGTTTTTTGAAGGTACCCAGGTCGTATAGACCTGGAACCACTCCCACAGGTGGGTAGCATCGGTTAGTGACGGAACCCTGCTCGTGAGACGGAACTCGTCTATCGTTTATAGAGCGAAGAAGAGAAAATATTAAATATTTCATTTGGCATTTCGTCTGGCCTCAACAAATAAAATCCAAAATAATAATATAACCGCACCCCCAGTGTGAACACAGCATACCACGTTAATACATTAATTTAGTCAGCGGCATACGTTGCCAACTATCCCCGTGTCTATTGCCACATATGGTTAGCGTGATAAACGATGGTGCCGGCGACTCTAATATTGCCTTACGCTCGTTTATGCTCCTCCAATAATATTCTCTCCCCTTTTTGATATATCAGTGTTGCTATATAAAAAAATATTAATTTTTGTCTCATATCGTATTGGTAAATATTTAGTGTCTTTCTTTCTTTTTTGTTTTAAGTTGTAGTGAAGTTTTTGTTATGTATAACCAGTTGGAAAATATTTGAGTATAAATACTGTATGTAGTTGGTACGAAATTTGTTTTTATATAATACGAGTATATATTAAATATTATTTAAGTACAAGTATACATAATTTAAATGAAACAAAAATACCTTCAATAGATTTCTTTGTATGAGATTTATTTTCCAAACATCAAGCGCCATATATTTCTGTTGAAAGTGAATTGGTCAAAATACTAGTGAGTTTCGTTTAATTTACATTTTTATTTATGAAAAATATGTTTTAAAACTATTTTTCATAAAAATATACTTCAACAGAAGCGAAGTTGAAATTGAATAAATTTAAAAATTATATGAAACAAAATTTCACGTATGATACAACATGTGTCACGTATTCATATGTAACAAATACAAACGACTTTAAGGCTGTGGGCACAGTAATAGCTTATTGTAATCTTTTCTTTAACGATGGTTGTGGCTTGAAATCCTGATTAGGGAAATGTTTTATCTGTTCATAAATAAAAAAATGTGTTAATATAAAGAACTGTGTGCGATAATATTGTTGCAAAATAAGTGTATTTTTTTAATTGGCTGATAAGCTGAAATTGGCTTTTGGCTGTTAATGTATGGCATTGTCTTTAAAACGATCATGTTATTAGATTACGAAATAAATTTAGAAAATAAATAACTTTTAGTACTTGTGGGTAAAGCTGCGAGCGGGTTGCTAGTTTAAGAAATATATCTTTCCTCCATCTTGTTATACAAATGCGGAATGTGATAGCTAGATTTTAGGCCATAAACCTTAAGTTCAATTTCAATCATGGAAATAACGAAATCAGTGCAGAAAAAAAATATTTTAATATTAGTTTCACTCCTTTTTGCGCGAGACAAGCATGTATGACAGTCCTAGCAATAAGTTGGCAAGAATTGCGTTGCCTGAAATTGTAACCAGAATGGAATGCAAATATTGAGAATGGTGCAGTAAAAGGTTTTTATGCAGCGGCACGCTTCAAACACCTACTATTCATTCCCTCGTTTAACATTCATTTTTATAATGCGGACGCACGACGCCGGGACTAAGATAGATCTAGGATATTTTTATCTTTTATCACGACTAGACTCTGCTTCCAGCGACGTCGTTTATTACAGATTTTGTTGAAATATCTGATATTCTGTTGAAGAATATCTAAATAAAGAGATTGGCACTGATACGCTTCGAAATATTCGGAGGAATGACCTATTTCCACTGCCTTGCTTTGGTAATAAGACCGGAACCAAAGAGGACGGAGAGTTGCGCCACTCAACATGAAGTGGGGAACGGAAGTGTGTTGATGGGAATAGAGTGTTTAATACTAGCTTCCCTCTGCTTACTCTGCTATGTGCAGGATATATCGTGGCAATAATTTTATTCTTTCGTTTCAATTCTTATACACAAAGTATATTTGAACAGATGTATTACATTCAGTAATTTAAATAACTATAAAATAAAATTATATTTTTTCAACTAAATACTACATGGCTAATATTACTTATATAGTAATGTTATTAAGCTATTAGGATTATCCATACTGTAAACACAGTGAAGTGCCCCGCCATGGAAACGTTAAATCATACTGCAATGCAGTTGTCAATCATTCCGAGCACGCGTCGGCTTACGCATGCTCGCTGTTATTTACTATCCCTTAACAGTTTGTTATGTAAATACTCTTATATTGATCGATTAATGTCTAATTTAAATATGCTAGATGCTAGATTATTCTTAACTAAGTTAAACAATAATGAAAATTTAAATATAAATAAGCGTGTGGCTGTAGAGGCGACAGCTTATAAGCTGTCAGCAGCTTCCTCAATTGGGAATCGAGCCTATGGGCTAAAAATTAAATATTTATATTTTTTCTCTGTCGTAACAACGTAAAGAGCCGCGTTGAGTTCAGCCAATCAACACACAATGCCTCCAGAATTCGGCAGAAAGTGGGGAACGGAGTGTCTTAACATTAGGTTTTCTTCTTATATAGAAAAAGACATATTTTTTGGGCGCTTATTTTTGAAAACGGAAAATAACAATATAGCAAAATAGTAGTGCATGCAGGCGAAGCTGCGAGCGGTGCACTAGTTAAACTTATATACGAATATATAACTCTTACACAATATGATTGTTAAAATGTAATCTTATATAATCTTTATATTATATTATGATATATGTTATACATTTTTCGCGATTGTACAATAGGAGCGTGGTAGAGCAACAGATAAGCTGCTAGAGCTGAGTGCTTCCATTAGTCAAGTCGGACGGTTCCACAGATTTACCGGGCGCTGAGATCCAATACTACAGGTGTGATTTATACTTTCATATCTTAAAATATCAAAGATTCATCTTGAGATTTTATTATTGATTTTTTATTAATAGATTATGATAGGATATTATGGTGTATATAAGAAATGAGAGCCAAGTTCAATATTAAATAATGTGCCGAAATACTCTAAAGTATTAAATATAAATTTTTTTGGGGTGTTAAGTTCTGCGTTCAGTTAAGACTACTTTAAGCTCAAATAATTTCTTAGAAGTTATAAATAGAGTATAACTCTACGTATCACACTGATATGATTGTAATATTTGATATATCCTAAGAAAAACAATACGACCTATCTCTTTATCTATAGGTAGACGACCCTTATGTTTCAAAACAATGTTTTCCGCATGTTCGACGTCTGTTTGCTATGGTTTACTCGTTCCCAGTCCTATACATACAAAGCGAGTACGAGTTTGAGCCGATAATAAATATATCTCGCATCGTTTTTCCATTCGCCTCCAAATTCGAAATGAAGAAAAACCGTGAAAAGATATGAGCTACAAATTTAGACCCGTGTCTTCTTAACCGTCACATGTCTACCAGATTTATACCTAAAAGGAAATGTCTTCGAGGCGAACGCTTTTATTGAAATTGGTCGCATTACCATAATAATATTAGAGGGATTGGCAACCATCGACGAAGTGTAAAATCTTAGTACACTACTCCCAGTTATCTCCTCCAAGTACTGCAATCTACATACATTTTTCCCTACCATTGTAGCGAATTCAATTATCCAATCTTTTATATTTCGAGCTTTGTTACATATCATTTTGGTATTGGCTGCTCCAATCTGAACGATGAGATGTTAAATTGTTACGTATTCCCCCATTTTACGTAAGCCTATTCGGATTTTTCTTTTATCTTGCTTTTCTATATTTAGTTTGGTAAAGGAATTGAAGGATTTTGGTCCCCTCACAGTACAGTGTATTAGAGCTTAATATGAAATCTCAAATGATTGTTCTTCATTTTCTTATAAAATAAATATGTGCTGGCTTTCTTGTTTCTTGGAAAAAATCTGTTATAAGTATTGTCTTTTTATTATTTGTGAGGACGGCACTATGAAAATAAATGTATAGAAAAGCATATTTTTTTCTTATTTAATAAAACACACAACGGACATTGGTCGTTTTTGTTCTTTCTGCTCTTTTTACTGTTGTTTTTTGTGATTTTCACTAACTTCATTTTATTATAATATACTATTTTACACAACTGCATCCATTTTGAAACCAGTGAAATCAATCAAAATCAAACAATTGCAAAAATGAATAGAGCAAGACTGAAGGAGTCCATTATTTAAAGAAAAACATATTATCTTTCATAAACTATAATGTATGAGTATATTCTCACAAAACAACAAACCAAGCACGTAAAGTAAGTAGTAGATACAAAAAGTAAATAACAATAGAAATCACAATAGGGGAAGCAGCGTCGCGATCGTATTTCACAAGGCCTGGTCCACGTCGAGCTCTCCTCGTCCCACCATCACTCATAGCGGGACGGAAAAAAAGGAATAAACTTACAAAGGAACAAATAGCAACACTTTACGTGTCCCACAATTTAAACGTCGCGAAATGGGATCCCGCGTAATGCTGCTATCACTCTTCGCTAAATGCAATGTGTACTGGGAACATCGTGTTTTATTTACTTATTTGTATGTCTTATAGTTATGTATTGTATATATACATATATAATTATGGTCCTTAACTAGAATAAACGTAACTTTTACTAGAATAGTTGAAATATATACCTAACTAAATATTATATACCACACATAGAAGGCTTTACCCTTTCAGCGAGTGGGAATCGAACCCACAACCTCTCTCGTTTACAGTCGCTCTCTAGTGCTCCTGCGCCACGACTGGCCCTCTCATATCATATACGTATAGTATGTACTTTTAGGTCAAGATAGCTAAATAGTTTTTAATATCTGAATTGTTATAACAATAACATAAAAAAAACAATTTATTTATTTTGCAGATAGTTCTAAGTGTACTAAGTAATTTACATAAAATATTACAACAGTACAATCTAGATTGAACATTGTTGTGAAATTTAATTCCTAAGATTTTGCTTTTATAAATATTTGTTCATTCTAAAACAATATTAACGAAACACCTCCCGAGCAAAGATTAGAACTGAGAACAAAAAGAATTCGTCAAGGGGGATCTGAATAAAGAGAAATACTTCAGAACATTGTTTTTAAAATTTTTAATCATTAACACAATTACTTAAAAACACTGAGGCAATGGTCAAACAAAACGAGGCAAAATGCCAACAGCGGACGTCAGATATCTTTTGTATTCAGATGCAAACGTGTTTTGCAGTCGGGACGGCAGATCTTAGGTATAGTGGCTGTGGGATTTATGTTTAGCTGAGTGCAAAGCTAAGTTTGTCCGAGAGTTGTCCGGTTCGGTGACAAAGAAACAATGGCCGACCCGGATATTCGAAGGAAAGTAGGTAAGTCGTGTTTTTCGGCGGTCCCCATCTGTTAGGGTCTCAGTATCTTTTTGTCACTTATGGCTTGCTAGCAAGTTTCTACGGTTTTGCTCGGTTATAGATGACTCCATTCGTAATCGAGCAAAACCAAGGCAAGTTACTAGTTAGCTATGGATTTTTTAAGATTTTTTTTGACATGTTTAAACATAGAAAATAGATAAGATATTTTTGAATTGAAAATTTGTGTGACACGATATACATACATAAATGGTAAAAAATATAAATTTCATACGATTTTAAAAAGAATGTAGGTACGAAATGAAAAAAGTAAATGTATAAATTCAACAATTTGTATTAAGTTAATCTTAAGCTAAAAGATTTGTGCATTCACTGAATTTTTCATAAAAGTTTTTTGGTATATCATAACTGATATATTTTCCATTGAGGCTGCGTAAAATTTCTATAATTTTAAACTGTAACAAGAAATTGGGTCAAAGGATTAACTTTTTACAAATTAAAAAAAAATACAATTTCATTAAGCAATCTCCATACACTTGCATAAGTTGCTTGATGTTATTTTGGCATTGCGAGAGATTTTTTAATTTTACCGGCCATTATAACGTTAACCACGGCGTTAGGTTCCACGATATCAACCGAATTTATTTTGAAAATGGCAAAAAGTGTAGAAGGGAGAATTATACCATTAAGTTTTCTCTACCTACCCTATTATTTCTAAATGAGATGCAAAAAAAGCTAATACTGAAAATGTATATAGAACAATAGCAAATATTTTCTTTTTAATGTATTTTTATTAAGTTCCCTTGCCTTGAATATTCCAGTCGGATATGCCCGTCACGTCCGACGAGAAAAAACTAATCTATACCAGTTATTATGCAAACAGAAGTACGGTCTGAAGATATTGAGAATATTTCACCTCGGGGATATTATCATCGAGTCTCTCTACAGTATTTTTTATTGTAAGAAAATGTAGGGAATACACAAATAGTATTATGTTTGCTATTTATTTTGTAATAGGCTTGAAATCTAAGTGTTTCTTATTCATGATAAATTTTTATTTATTCAAAAATAAATTAATTATTATGAACGGAGCGTTTTAACACTAGGTCCTAATGTTCCCTTTACCTACTCTGCTATGAGCAGGTTATAGCGTAAAGCTTAAAGAATATTATATCTGTAAATGGGGATTGAACTCACAACCATCATATATATAGTCAGATATTGGCTTCCTGCACCATGACAGCCTCATTAGTTTGCAAGTCTTGAATAATGCAAGATTTTCAAAATCAAAGCTTTTATATGAGACGACAATGTATACTCAGAATATGTGTCGTTCAAATATACCTCGTTAGCACATTTTGGAATACCAATGAGTCTGTGTGAATATCTGGTGCACTAAATAATAGGGTGTAAGATTTGATGACGTCATTTATTTAGGAGATAAGATAATTAGGTAAATATTTATTGAGCCGAATTCTTAAGGCGCCTTGAGTGGCGGAACTCAACGCCGCGCTTAGCCTCGCTAACTTGAATGCAAATTAAAAGAAAATATTAAATGATTCATTCCCCGAGTGAGAATTGAAGTTGAACCCGCAACCGCCGCGTTTACAGTGACACGCTTGTAAGCAACGACGGGCTCGGCAATAAAGAAATGTTTGTCAATTTAAAAAAAAACTTATTGCAATACAAAAATTGTAGTATGCCTGAAAAATACCAACACGCTGTACATTCCGAATATGATAGAATATAAGGAAAAGAATTTCACCACTTTTACGTAGTCTCTTCTTATTTAGAGTGCGGTCCACAAGTGCCATATTTTGTACTCGCTACGAATTGCTACTGAACATGTGCTGTTTTAAGGTTTAGAGTGTCATTTGAACATTTTTAACTTGTAATTGCAAGTTGTTCTTTGTAAACATTTTATATTTTTGTATTTAATATTCTGTTTGTATATAACGTTATTGTAGCGTGAATCTAAGTAAGTACATATGTATTTACTTAGATTCACGCTACAGCAGGAGTAGAGGGAACCAAGTGTTAAGACACTCCCTTTCCTATTTTTCTCTCAAATTTTTAGGGAGTGTGTGTGTTGAGTGGCAAAACTCTATGCCACGTTTTGTCTCTTTACTAAGGCGAAGAAATGAAAAAAAAAAACAATACTTCGCCCAAGTGGAAATCGAACCGACAACCGTCGCGTTTACAGACGCTGTACTACTCTACTAACAAAAGTTTAGAACGCGAACGTAATTCAGATTAGCAAATAAATAATTATGTAGTGTGCATAACACGTAACAAGTAGGCGAATCCGCTAGTGTGTTGATCGCTAGTAATGTACAAAAATTTTGAGAGAATTAAGTTAAAATAAGAATATATTTTTACTAAATAGTAATTAGGATTAGAAACTTTAAAAATGAAAGACAAGCTCTGTTGACCTTATCATTAAGCAACACGTCGCAGACAGTCTAATTGGACAATACAATGTCAGTATTTTCAGGAAAATTTCAGTCACATTCGTTTTATAGAGACTGACGAAGTGAACGAACAGTTTTAAATAATTTTAGTGTAAAATAATTCATTATTAGTAGTGTGACTGCCGACGTGACAGGTTGTGGGGTTCGATTCCTATTCGAGGAATACTCAAGAATATTTTAGAAAGCATGAGCGCGACTTCGTTGTGACTTCGCTTAAATAGATATAGGTACTAATTAATGATAAGAGTCGGATTGTACGGTAAATGATGGTTGTGGGTTCGAATCCTATTCAGTTCAACATATTTAATTGATCAACTCTTATTTACACCAAAGTACTAACTTACAAATATTATTATAAAAATTTAATTTTAAAAATTAAATTCGTAACACTCTTGACAGTTGTCAAGTCTTACTACTTTTAGAGTCGAGCTTAAAAGTTTAAAACTGTCGTCCGCCAAGTCACGCGCCGTTGACCCAGTGATTTAGGAACATGGTTCAGACCAAGACATATTTCCTGGCTTGACGACGTGCTCTCTATTTGTTAGCGTACAATCATTCATACTATATGTTTTAGTAGCTTGTGAAATTGCTTATTTAAGTCAAATATTTTAGTACATTTTTCAATTTTGTTGAAAATAAGGTTATATTAAATTTTATTGATATTTATTGTAATTTTGAAGAAGACGACGACAAAGTGGAAGACGGAGTGTATTAAGATCTATTTAGAAAGAGATTCATCGTTTATTTTTGATGACACAACTAACAATTTATAGTTACTAATAATTTCACTAATAATTGAAATAAGTTATAATAGTTAATTTAGTATCTACATTATTTTTAAGGGCCAAAAAGATGCTTCTGGATCCGCCCAGATGGTATTCCAAGGAAATTTGTGAGTAACGGAAGTATTTGATCAGTGCCTTTTTAATTGACTGATCTCGAAAATGTGGAAGGAAGAAAGACTGCTGCGCAAGGAGAGTCATGCTCCGGATATTCCTTTCGCATATGTAAAAAAAAACCTTACATAAGTGTAAAAACGTATTATTTACATTCGTTTTTGTATCTACATTATATATGTACCTATAATGTTTGTATTATAAAACAAACCTTGGTACCTAGTTCAAATTTGTTCGAGAGAAACAATTCATATCAAAAGAATGGATCCATTGTCCAGCTTCCCAAATGGTAATAGTTGAAAACAATGCAATTTGGTCAGCAATAGGTTCAGTCGTTATACCGGAGAGGAGTTCAAACATGCCTTTGGACCAAGGTTTGAACAAGGTTTTTGTTTCTTTTAATTAAGTTACAAATAACGAGCTATTCAGAAATATAGATTATAATAAATAAACCTCAAGCTTATAAAATATCGGAAAGGCAAATTTCTCGTATATTTGAAATGCAAATATCATCGTAACCGTCGAATCGACATTTCAAAATTCGAGAAATTATTTCTATCGAATAATATAAATATGTTGCTGTATTACTTGTAATCTTAGATTAAAAGATAACATTTATAGAAGTGGTAATATTGAAGACGCTATTTATGGTTTATTAATATTTATCATTGTATCATTATTAATTTATATTATCGGTGTGTTGGGAGTGGCGGAACTTAACGCTACGCTTTGCCTTGTTACCTTTTGGTAACGTGGTGGGCAACGCGATCAAAGTGGGGCGATCCTTGAAGTCTATATGGAGATTATTATCAGAGACCTGTATCACTACTCCGCTTCTGTGGTTAGGACCGCTGTTCATGTCACTAAACCCTTCCAGATCACAGTAAGAGTTTATTGGAGCTCAGCTCTTAGTCTAGTCTTCTTCAATGTAGAGTCTCATTTCCAAGACCAGCAGCCTTCATTGTTGAGGATATAGGCCGATGAAAGTACTGATTGATGAGAACCGATTAAGGCTGAGGCGTTGGGTAAGCCAACTCCTCTGGCAACAAAAGCCGGGACTAATGTCAGGTAGAAGAAGATAATAATAATAATTGACAATATAATTGTTCCTTTCTTTGCTTACGTCAACCAGTTTAGAAGTATATTTCACTAATATAATATTACGATAGACTTTCATAAAAAAATCTAATTATATAATCTCATCTCATTTCATACCCAGACAAATTCGCTTGAGGATTTATAAAAAAACCTTGCTACATGTGTATGAATTAACAACTTCTTGAAATATGGCTCATGGAATTTCTATCTCATGTTTTTAATTCATTACTAACCTTACCTGAAACGTAGCCGCTTTCATGTTCATCAAAGCTGAGTTATTTGTAGGTCCTTTGCCTTTATATAAATGTTTTCTATGCTCTGACTAGTTTATATTAAATATAATTATTTAAATTTATTTAGAACGCTGTAATTTTATTTAGTAGATACTTGGAGGAAAAATATGTTTGAAGCAAACAGCGCAGTGTAGTTATTTTTATGTTATTGTTTTATAATGAACAGAAAGAAGATTGTGGTTATAATGATGATGATGATGAGAAATTGAATTATTTTTATAACCTTGCTCTGTTAGGAAAAACTGCGATGTTGAGTTTCGCCACTCCTCAAAACTTAACTCGTGTAGTCACATTCCTGCTGAAAGTTCAGACCTCAATGTCTAGATACGACTAGCATCTTACACTAAGTAGCTTAACAAAAAAAATATAATATGATTATTTTCAGCATAATGTTGATACGTCCATTTTGATGTTGACTATATGCCTATCTTTACTATTTTTCACAATTTTACTAGGTATATTATATTATAAATGCCTGTACAAATATTGAAGCTTAAAACAAATACAGCACAAATAAAACGGCTGTTGGCCAGTTTTCAAGAAAACCGGCTGAATTGGACCTATAGTAAATCAGTTTATATACGGGCATTCCTGCCCACTGCCCACTAGGCTTGCAATTCTCGTCTAACGTAAATACGTACATAGGTGTGTGCAGCTTTACGTGGAACTTACGTAATTTTATGTTTAATATATTTGATAAATATAAAACTGGATTAATTTAATGTGTGTAAAGGGAAAGAAATTAGGACTTTGGATTTTATATTTTAAAAATATATTTTTTAATATTTACGCTTAATCCTATGTGTCTGAATTTCAAGTTTTACGTGTTGAGTGGCGAAATTCCATCAAAGCGAAAAATGTAAATAATTTATCTTCGCTCCGGTGTCGGGATAAAAGCGCGGCGTTGAGTTCCACGCCACGCAAGAATTCGCCGGAAAGTGGGGAATGGAGTGTCTTAACACTAGTTTCCCTCTGCCTAACCTGCTGTAAACGGGATACAGCGTGAAGCTGATTTAATTTTGATCTAATATTTTTTTAAACTATAGATGAGATCTATAGTAGAAGTAGAGAAGAGATCTATAGTGAAAACCATATTAAGTAAAATGTATATTAGTCAAGCCTATGAAATATTATTTTCTTTAGTACGTACTCGTAGGTAAGTACATGTGAAAGGAAATGATTAACTTTTATACATGTTTGAACAAAATGAATTTGGCATCGAGCGAGGCAATCGATGTAACGCGCTGAGACGGCCATTCGCACGCGTGACACGTAGCGGGGCCGAGGAGACTTTTTTTGCAAAAATTATGATCTGCCGTTATATTGTGTTGGCGAATTTTATTCACATTCACACAATTTTACTGGCGTAATTTGTAGGGCATTTAATATAATCGTCCTTTATAAAAACATTGGCGAGAATGTATGAGTTCATTTTGCAATTTTATTCCTTTTTTGTGCTCGTTTCACTTGAAAATTACAAAAGTTCTCGTGTAGTGATGAAAAATTCCGATTTTTTATTTTTTTGAATGTCTTTGTGACGCCATAGGCTACAGCAAGGTATGTTTCAGATGGCCGGAACAAGCCTCCGAAAAATGGAATAGAAATGCTTCATGCAGTACCTGCATAACTCTCGCGCGCCATCTTTTTCATTTTTATCCTCTTTATTTATGCTCTTTAGAGATCCTTATATTTTTTTGTAACTCTTATAAAGTATTGAAGTTTAAAATTTGTTTTCGATGGTCAACCGAGGTCTCCTTATATCTTTATTACTTTTTTCCTTTATACTTGCCTGAGTTCGAAAAAAGAAGACTTGAATTCCGCATATAGCAAGTTAACCAGAGGAACCTGTTAAGTCACTCCCTTTTTTACACATCGCCCAATTTCCATGCCTTATATGGTGGGACACAATGCCGTGATTTGTTTTATTACCAGAGCGAGGACATGAAAATGTTTCATTCCATGAATGAGAATCGAACACACAACCGTCGCGCCTACAGTCAGACGGCCCCGAGTAGTGAGGTATATTACCATGTATTATAATAATTATTTTCTAATAAGTATAAAATTTAAGTATCTTAAAACAGTTCGAGTACTTTTATTATAAAACAGAGTTTGTATTATTTGAAACTCATTAATAAATCAGCGCAATATTTTGCCTAAAGAAATCTTTATCTCAATTTGTTTTGCAAATCTCCCTCGAAATGTACTCGATTTTTAAGAAACAAGAAACAAACGAAAACAAGATATTCTTTTGTTGGGAAATTAAACCAATTTTACAAATCGGATGAGGTATAAAAAATGTTTGGCAAAGTTGAAGCGTGGAGTGATTTAATGAATGTTATTTAGTAATCGATGTCCCAAATATATCTTATAATGTTATGTAAATTACTTGGATGGAGGTAAAATTTTTATACGAATAACTTTTCATTTTGTAAATATATATTCATATATTATTTACATTTGATCAAAACATAGTTCTTGGCCTCTATTTATTCTTTGTACTGGTCAATAGACTGACTGACAATATTGTAATGCTATCGGCTTTGAACACGCGTACCAATTTTCAGGTTAATCAGTCTGTGTTAAGTGGGTTAAATTAACTTTGTAAGATTTCTTTAAATAGATATAGGGTAAAGCTAATAGACAAGCCTGGTAAAATCATTAAATCTATGTTTAAAATTTTAAAAGCAACATGTTTTAAGCGTATATCTTTAGAGTTATTGTAAAATCATTATTATGCTTGAATAAAAATTTTGACTTTAACTTAAACATTCATCTCTATATGAGTTCCTATTTTATTTAAGCTCTTAGTTTTGATATACAGAGTTAACTAAGTAATATTTTTCTATAAATTCAAATTCAAAATAAAGCAAAATCCAAATTTATCTACATAGTTCAAAATCTTCAAAATGTAATACAGCACAATTCAGAGCGAGCAAATTGGCAGTGATTTCAATAGAGGATAGGAAACCGCTTAGCATGTCTGAGACCGTTTGCCCCCGTTTGAACAATGTTTGTTAATATACCGCAGGATTGTTAGCGTGGAAGATTAACACGTTGCCCGAAACTAGGATCTTGATATTATATATTTAATATATAAGTAATTAATTTTTTAGGTGTTCTGTGACTTTTTGGTTTATGTAATTTATTAGAATTATTAATTTTTTTGTTTAAATAAGACATTTTAACTAAAATAATCGTATGTATTTTGTATTAGTGGAAACTTAACGTTTCGAATACTTTAATAGTCCGTGGTCACAGGCAGACATTACAAGGTAGAGGGTTGTACCTTACCTTTTTAACCTGTACGAAAAAAAAATAATCGAATCGTGAGCTAGCATTCCGCCCCGAATAAAGAAGAACAAGAAGAACTTGGCACCCATATACGAGTACATAAACCTTCTATTCTTTAGTCGAAGAAAACGAGAACGATTCGTTATTGAATACAGAACTTGGCTCTCATTTCCCATTTATATTTTCGATGAGGTTCAATATACAACTGTCACAATATAGCAGAAATTATTTATGGAGAACATACATACTCATTTAATGATATAAGATCATTAAAGGCAAAACATTTTCTTTTTTATTTCACAATCGGTTAAAGAGGTAGGTTCAGTAAAATAAAAAACCTCTAGTTATTATTCAGTAAAATGTGTGCATTTCGCTGAGGGCGTAAACATGGAACCTTGTCTTAAAAATGCATTTTATGCAAAAAATCTTTACACAGACCTTGCGTTTGCTCGCTATTATAATAAAGTTGCGGCTGCGTTAATATCGTTAACTTTTCCACAAGCACGTAAATATTCATTATTCCTATGGTGCTCCTCTGTCTCTAGATTTATCTTTAGATTTATTTCATCGTGTAGTGTTCATGGTTATTTTATTCATCGAAAGGTCTCTCGAGATGTATTTTAGTGGTTTCAATAGTTCAGCAATTGTAGTGGTTTTATTAGGTCTGCTCGATTTGTGCTAGATTGTGTTTAGTGATTGTGCTTTCGTCATCCAATTCATCTATTACTATTGTTAGATTGGTTGACGATGGCATATTATGGTGGATGACAGACGGCGGATAATAGATGACCAATCCCGATGACAGATGACGCATAAAAACAATCAAGAATATCAATGACTGATAATCCTCCAATTACTACTTTTTGAAAATATATTTTTTTAATCTGCCAGCTGCTAATTTTTCTTTTTATTCGGCTGATCCTAAGTTTTTGCTCTAAAATTGTTCTGAAACTTTAGAAAACTATTATCAAATAGTAAAGATTATACTTATATTTTTTATAGAAAATCCAGTACAATTACAAGCTGCATTCATTTCCAACAAAATACAAATGTATGCGGAACACTATAAAATGTAAAATAAATATTAGCACAACCCTTATTTTGGCAAAACAAAGAAGTTCCGAGTGATATTTAAATAGGTTAACCGTAGCCTGCGTAAGAATTTCATATATTCGGCGTACAGGTCGTCACTGCCTGACAGCTGTCTTTACAGAATTTTCTAGTGACCAGAACAATGCTTATATAAACGGCCTATGTTTTTTTCTATGGTTTTGTTTTACTTATTTCTTTTATTGTAGGTATAACATGTCAGTTAGTTAACTACTTTATATAGCTAAAATTCGTTCTCGACCTCATTTCGTATATCGTATTCATACAAGTACCCACAATGGCCCTCTTGAGGTTGAGAGTTAAAATATATGTATTTCCAACTGATCTCGAGTTCTTATTCACATTTGGTTTAATTTTGATATTTTTAAATTACTTAATTAAAGTTCTGTCAGTGAATGGAATTTCGTTGCTGTATTTAATAAATATATTTTGGGTGCGCTTTTCATGGGATATGCATGCAATTTTCATTTTTTTATATTGAGTCTGAAACGCGATTATTATAGTTTCGACCCCAGACAGAGAGCGGTGTTGGGTTCCGCCATTCAACAAGAGTGAGAATATGATGAATATTTCAAGACTAGGTTCCCATTGGTCATATTGCTATGGGACAGTTGTAAAGTGGCCTTTTATATACAAAATTGCTTTCAAGAAATTTGAATTTACTATTTTTGTAAAATTTTCTTTTACATCATTTTACTTATACTTTTCCTTTGTTTCTTAAATATACGGTCAACAGCTGCCGCTATTAATTGATCACACTTCATTAGTGCGGCGTGGGTCGAGAGGTGGCCGCTTGAAACAACTTGTTTACAATCTAGAACGATACAAAGTTTATAAATTAGTCTAAAAAATTTAGATGTAAATACTTTTATAGAAAAATAATATATTTTAAAGTCACATTTAGTTATAACTAAAATAGTCTTGTTCATAAGTTTGCAATGCAAATTTATTCGTGTATGTGCAGCTCATAACCTAACACTGTACTGTACTGTATTCGAACATGAAATATGAAATGATAATTTTAATACAGAGAAATAGAAATACAAGTTTCACTGGCTTCGTTAGCATTGATTAACACCTACAAATTTAATTATCTACTAAAGAGGCTTACTGCATATTGAATGCTATTTCACGAAATATTTATAAATATATTAGAAACACAAGCTCAAAAACTGATTTGTCAATTTTGATTTAGTTGTTCTTGGCTGAAATGTGACTTAATTGAGTGTGAGAAGCCAAGATTAAAAAAAAACTTATTTTTGAAACTGAAACTGCTGAACTCAACTATTTGATTATCAGCTCTTTTCTAATCGATTGCTTACTTTTTAGTTTTTCATGGTGATTTATTTTAAAATTTATCTTATTTTATTGTTATTATATAAAGACTGCTTAGAATTGAAGTCTTATTTAAAATATCGTTCAAAGTTCATTTATATTTCCAATATATCATAATAATAAATTAAACATTCCGTAATATATAAAGTCCGTAGTCCATAGTGAAAAACTATATTGTTTTTCCCTTGGAGCATATAAACTATTCAGATATAACTAAGAATCGAAGGTAAGTTTGGGGACGGAGTGCCGACACGTCCGCTGCCACTTCTCTGTCACATTAAATCGTGCTCTAATTCCGGTACACAAGATGTTTAGGAAGGTTTATTTGGAAAAGACACTTAATTATCGAAACTGTAACCTATTGTTTATTGTTTATTAATTAAATAACTACTTATTATTTAAATATTTACACATTTTCTGAAATATTTTTCTTACTTAGTATGGAATAACACTTTAAAAAGGTTAAAATGAATAAAATCTTTTCGGAAACCCATAAATCATTTAATTTAAACCGACCAAAAAGAAAAGCGCCATGTATATTATAAAATAGATGAAGTTTAAAGAAGAAATTTACATGACTAGGGCGTGTCTCGAGATGGAGCAACAATTTTCCCTGTACCGGTAGCTCATACATTTTAAATAAGAATTACTCCGGTGATAGAGACACCGCGAAGCTTCTATAGCATTAAGCCATTACTGTGAAAAATGCCAATTTAAACTTATAACAGGGTTTGTAGCGAGATAAAGGCTGACCATCGAATAAAATACGTAGGAAAGTTAACTTTCGTGTCCTTATTTTTTTAAAGTAGTTCCTAAATGGGAATTCTATCGTGTAAAATTGAATAATATGAGACAAAAATTATCGTTCCTATGTTTATAGGAATATCTTTAAATTTTAAAGATATGCTACTACATTCCACTGCCAAATTGCGTGTTGAATGTTTAACCAGAGCGAGAAACTGAAAATAATTCATTTCCCAGGGTAGGAATTGAACCCACAATCGTCACATTTACAGTCGGAGGCTGTACCATTGCGCCATGACTTTATTTATTGTTCAAATACTTCTTGAATAGTATCATTAGCAATAGAAATACATATATATATATATAAATAACTGTAAAACTTTTATAAAAGGCAACTTCAATGAGTATGTAAGTCCTATGGGAGCGTATGGACTTGGACATTCACAGAAAAACTTTGGAAAGATACAGAAACGTCTACACTTGCCTTGAGTGCGGCATTTTTACATTTTCTACAGATGTCAGGGTCACATAAAGCATACAGTTTTGTTTTTTGTCTAATCTTAATGCGAATGTGGTGTGAGAATCTCTTACTAGTATTTTACTTAATATTATACTTAATATTTCAATATATTATAGAACTCTTGTAGCTAAGCTTTTTTTAACCGACTTCTGTAAGAAAAGGAGGTTATCAATTCGACTGTATTTTTTTTTTATGTTTGTTACCTCATAACTTTTGACTGGGTGAACCGATTTTGAAAATTTTTTTTTTGTTTGAAAGGTGAAGCTTCCCGAATGGTCCCATTTTTTTTTGGTTCATATCTGACAATGATATCTATGAGAAAATCACATAAGTCTTAAATTTGCATTAGGTATGTGCGCGACAAATAGACAAATAACTCAATGTCGCGCTAACCGATTTTGATGATTCTTTTTTATTTGAAAGGATACACTTCAAGGATAATTTGGTGAAAGTTTAGTTACGTTCCGATTATGGAATCCGGTGAAAATTGAGAAAGTTTGTTTTTTTTTGGTACAAAATTGATTATATTGTAATAGTTACAAGCAAAAACTTTTTAAATTGATGTCAGAAGTGAAATTCCTGATCGTTGCATTTCTTTTCAACCAACCTCAAAAAAGAAGATGTTCTCATTTTCAACCAACTTCGAAACAAGGAGATTCTCAACTCGCCCGAATACTTTTTATGTATGTTCTTGTCAATATACCAAAATGTAACTTTGCACAAAAATAATACCTAGTTAAATGAAGTTTTACATAGGACAACTACAACCACTCGTTGACAACCACTACCACCACCATCACCACTCGTTTAAGAACCATCATTTTAAGATCTACCCATCACTTAAAATCGTGAAATAAATTAATTTTTAACAAAAAAAACCGACTTCTAACAACGAACTAAAAAGTGAAAAATAATTATACAAAGATTTTATAATTTTGAAGTCGGTGTCAAGCTAATGCTACAACACCTTTACTACTACTACTACTACACCTTTAATATCTAATTACTAAGCCTGTTTGTTTTACTTGGCACCGATTATTATTTAACACCTATTAAGAGATATTCGAACCGTATCCTATTTCATTTCATATCGCTATTCTTATTACTTTTTAACATTATCATGTTTAGTAATATTTAAAAGACACACTATCTTAAAACTATTTACATTTATTAATGTATTTATACATCTATACATAGTCAGTCTTTCAAATGCAGTTAATCTTCAGAACAGCCGAACTGATTTTCATACGATTTTCACCGAAAGATAGAAGAAGTTACGAAGCTACATATAGGCAACTTCATTCCCGCGGGATCTGGATTTAAAAGGGAAACTTACATATGGAAAAACTAAATAGTTTTTCTTTTAAATATAACATTTTTCGTGAGCATAAGTTATATAGTCATAAATATTTAATTATAAAACTATTATCACTAAAGTATTCAATAATCGCTCACGGCTATCGTTACGTTATTCCGCGCACGTCGCCGTCTTAACATCTGGATTGTTTCTACGCTAGTTTCATACACCAAGCTTCTTTAACTTTCATTCAGCTACCACGTGACTTAGTTATTGTTTAATTTTGAAAATAAGGTGACATATTGGTTGTCTAAATTTTATAATTAAAATTAATTAATTATATAATTATATTTATGAGAAAACGTAAATGGTAAACGTTAAGTTTTGTTCTTATTTGTTTTTTATAGAATTATTTCTGGTATATTAAATACTTATTGTCGTAAAGGGATATACTAAAGGCTATAAGACCACATTTTTATATAATGACCATAACGTGTAAATTAAATACATTTTTTAACTTATCGAAGTATTTTTCTTTTTAAATAATAAAAGTCTCGTTTTATTTCGAAAATAAAATAATTTAAATTTTATCATTCTTATTTAGTACATACCATATCTTTGAAAACGCATATAGATAATGCTGAAGGAAGGTCGTGTACAAAGCATGAGGACCCCACGGAGGAGGGCAAAGAGGTACGCAGAGACTTCCCACGCGCTTCGTTCTCCCTAAAATAATAAAAAATAAATACACCTATATATAGTATGTTCACATTCCTACAATACAAACTATAATTTAATATAAAAAACCAATAAAGTAATCTTATTTTAATACAAAAAAAAATGAAATCCGCCAGGAAAGTATAGCTCTACGTCAGTAGTAATCCCGTTCCATCGGCCACGTGCTCACAGATATATCCACATACGGGGATTACGATCGTCGAAAGATTTTATATAAATGTTATTACGTTTTACTAGAAAGCTTTCCGCTCAATCCGTGCGTGGAGGATTGTGGGTTGGCGCTTCTTTCGAACTATAGTTTAAAATATAATATATAAGCTATTACTATGTTGTAGAATTTTTTTTGCGTACTAGTATTAGCCGGTGACTTTCTTTTATTTTATTTTTTTCGTTGCTAAATATAGTCTACGTATTAGTATCATATATTCGTCAGCTAAAAATGGTCAAATTTATTCTTTTATCGGAAAATAAAACTTTTAAATAATATATAGATACTTCTCCTTCATCTCAACCTCTCTGTCTACCAGTAAAAACCGCATCAAAATCTGTGATATACGTCACATCCATTTAAACAATAAATATTTAATTGTGTCTTTAAAAACAAAAACATAGAATCATGGTTGTCAGTTAATAGAAATATACATTTTTTTTTCATATTACAATCAACATTTTTCCTATAGAACCACAGACCTATTTCAAAAGTTGTATATATTTTTAAATTAGTTTCTTTTTGCTTACAAAAAGTGTTTAGAAATTGCAATGATAAGGGAACTTACTCAATAATATCTAACTGTGACTGAGAAATGCCAATTTAAAGTTGTAACAAGGTTTGCCGCGAGTGGCCGCGGAACAAAATTTGAACTGTAGAATGAATAGCATCGAAGTCTTAACTTTCAGCCTCATTTTTCAGCTTTTTTTAAAGTTTAAATTAAAAAATAGCCGTTTAGTTCTCCATTGTATTTTAGCATATCTTTAGAGACTAAAACTAAAAGTTAATTCTAACATTTAACGACTGTATAATATAAATCATCTATAAGATGATTTTACTTGATATTTTCTAACGATCCTTTGTTTTCATAAATCCCTTATCCTAAAAATCGACCATATTTACACAAAAAACAAAAAAATCAACATTTCCCCAAGTGAGAATCGAACCCACAACCACAACTCACAGAATCAGATAATACCCAGATTTAGCAAGACACTGATATGAGAGATATTAAACAACGGAAGGGGCATAACAATCCAGATGTTAAGACGGCACAAACGTGCGCCGCATCGGAAGCTTGGTAAGCGGTTATTGAATATTAAAATGGTAATCTTATGAATAGGGCTGGCTTGAGGAGATTTTATGATCTTTTTCGGTTAATCGTAGCGTAGGTAAGTGGCTTAGTGGTTGTGGGTTCATATCCATTGTATATATTACGTGAATGTTTCACAGTATTTTTCTATCGCACGTAGCAGCGTAGGCAGAGGGGACCTGGGAATCTATTGTTAAAACACTCCGTTCCCAATAAGGCATTTCCATTCTATACTTTTCATCTAATTATGGAGATATTGCATGTTAAATATTTCATTTCTTCAATCTATGCGAGTCAAACCCACAACCTATCGTGTTTACAGTCATACGCTTGTTGTTGTGCTAAGCTTTTTATATCAAACAAATATTTATACATTTACTTCTTTTTAGAGGCCCAGAAGCACACGTGTGCTACACAATAAGTTGAAAGATCGATTCCGATAATTTTTCTGGTCACGAGGCATAAGCATAGAAGTTGTACATGCAACGCCTCCAGGATTCAGCAGAAAGTAGAGAACAGAAGTGCCATAATGGGAACATAGTGTCTTAACACTAGATTACCTCTACCTTACTTCCCTGCTGTATGCGGGAAACATCGTAAACCTACTGAAAGGAATCTAATTTTAAAAACTACTTCTATATGCAAATGTAAGTTACTTCAAAAAATCGGTAAGCAATTATTAGGAAAATCGCATTTGCAATCCAATTAACCTCAATTGGTGTGGAATTTTTTGGAAGCATTTCCAGATCTAGACTATTGTATTTTAGACCACTAGGTAGGACGTCTATGGACCGTTGAGCGCGTTATAACGCCAAGATGGCCTCCGTACGTGTTTCGAATTCTCCATGCAACCAGCTTCGGCTTCTACGGTTTTAGATTGCCCTATATTCGGGGCATGCACATTGAAAAATAGCTTACTAACTGTAAAATCTATATGTCTTTGCTTTTATTATTATTACTTGAGTTATCGTTTTGCTAGTCTATTGGGTTGCAGAAAGATTTTGCTATTTTTTGTCTTTTATATTATGCAGTTTTTACTCTAAAATATTCTATTGTTAACTTAAGGGTAAATTTTGTTCCTTTTTTTTTCACGTTTTATCCCACACATTGTACGGTAGACATAGGGAACTTGGGATTCTAGTGTTAAGAGACCGTTCCCATTCTTTCTCACTCTACTCGAGTTCGAATCAAACCCAGCACATATCACGTTTACGGGCACTCGCTTGTGCCCTTGGGCCACGACTGGCTTCAATATCTAATTTCAGTAGTTTATAAAATTATATAAAGTTGCATGTAGTCATATTGTTTACTATGCATACGAAGGAATATAAAAGCTTTAAATTCCTTGAAGGAAAATCGAACCCCTTGAACCACTAAACGCTTTTCTACTGCGCTTTGATAGTGCTGATTTACTTATGCAAATCCAGTACTTATTTGGTAATTTTAGCTTAGACTTAAATAGTAGAAGTAGATAAAAGAAACATTTAATGCAAAACTACGGATTCATACTTTTGTTGAGCAGCTGAAAAAGCACTAAAGTAAGCCCTTCAAAGTTAGGTGCATTCAACGTCTTGGATTTTTAAAGGATATTGTTTTACCAAAGTTACGATAGAACTCTTACAAAAGTACATAGAAAGCTGAAATTTTTTCGCAAGACCTACTTTTATAAGCTTTTTAATAAAATATTCATATTTTATTTATGAAATCTTAACTGAAGGTTTT